>JANFPS010000229.1:0-24418 GCA_024703675.1 Drosophila nebulosa | reverse complement strand
GTTTTTCTATTTGGGAAAAATGGGGTAAACTGCTGAGCTACTAATGATACATTGCTTTTTGCCATCATAGCAATATTGGCAACGTTAGAGCTAGTAAACTTGAGCAACTTGAGATTTTTCCGAGATCGAACTACAGTTCGCCAGATTAGTAAATTTTTAGAAACTCGCGATTTTCTCGAAAAGTGGGTTCAAAATTAGTTTTCTAAGTTTGAATGAAAAATGAAAGTAGACTGAATGAGCTATTAACTGAAACATTGCTATAGGTCATCATTTTCAATATTGGCAACGTTTAGAGCAAGGCAAATTTGAATTTTGCCGGATCGAACTAAGCCGCCAAATTATTCAATTTTTAGAATTCGCGTTTCCTGGAAAGGGGGTTCAATGTTATTTTTTCTGGGTTTGAATGACAAAGAAAGAAAACTGGATGAGCTATAACTATATTTTTGCTTTTTTTTTTATCATTGCAATCGTTAGCCCTGGCAAAGTTTCGATTTTGGGGGATCGAAACCCAAAATTCGCGAGATTTTAATTTTTAAAAATTTCGCGATTTTCCCTCGAAAAGGGGGTGTTCAATTATTTTTTCTAGGTTTGAAAAACAATAAAAGTAACTGGGGTAGCTACTAACTGAAACATTGCTATAGGGGATCATTTTTCAAAATTGGCAACGTTGGCACGGCAACTTGGGATTTTTTTCCGGGGTCGGAACTAAAGTTCGCCAGAAAATTCCATTTTTAGAAATTCACGATTTTCTCGAAAGTGGGTTGCAAATTGTTTTTCTAGTTTGAATGACAAATAAAAGTAAACTGGATGAGCTACTAACTGATTTATTGCTATATGTCATCATCGCAATATTGGCAACGTTAGAGCACGGCAAAATTGAGATTGTGTGCGGGTCTAATCTAAAGTTCGTCATTTAGTCAAATTTTACAATTCACGCTTTTTTCGAAATGTGGGTCAAAAGATTTTCTAAAAAAAAGTTTTAATGACAATGAAGTAACTGGATGATTGCTACTAGCTGATACGTGCTTTTTGCCATCATAGCATATTGGCAACGTTTAGAGTCACGTCAAACGTAAGATTTTGGTGTGATCTAACTATCAGTTCGCTCAGATTATTCAATTTAGAAATTCACGATTTTCTCGAAAGTGGATTTAAAATTAGTTCTAGGTTTGAATGACAATAAAAGTAAATGGATGCGCTACCATATGATCATTGCTATTTGTCATCATCGCAATATTGCAACGTTAGGCCGCAAGTTGAGATTTTGCCGGGATCGAACCATAACGTTGCCAGTATTATTCAATTTTTAGAAATTCACGTTTTCTCCGAAAGTGGGTTCAATTTAGTTTCTAGGTTTGAATGACAAATGAAAGTAAACTGATGACCTACGACTGATTTATTGCTATTTGTCATCATTCAATATTGGCACGTTAGAGCACGGCAAAAAAAATGAATTGTGTCGGAATCTATTCTTAAAGTTTCGTCATATTATTCAAATTTTACAAATTCACGCTTTTTTTCAAAATGTGGGGTTAAGAAGTTTTCCTAGTTTTGAATGACAAATGAAGGTAAACTGGATGAGCTAGTAACTGATATATTGCTTTTTGCCATCATAGCAATATTGGCAACGTTAGAGCACGGCAAACTTAAGCTTTTGGTGGGATCGAACTAAAGTTCGCGGATTATTCAATTTTAGAAATCCGTTTTCTCGAAAAGTTGGGTCAAAATTACGTTTTCTAGGTTTGAATGACTAAATGACAGTAAACTGGGATGCCTACTAACTGTTTATTGCTATATGTCCATCATTGCAATATTGGCAACGTTAGAGCACGGCAAAATTGAGTTTTTGACAGGATCGAACCAAAGTTCGCCAGAAGTATCCATTTTTTAGAAAATTTCACGATTTTCTCGAAAAGTGGGTTCAAATTTTAGTTTCTAGGTTTGATGACAAATGACGTAAACTGGATGACCTACTAACTGATTTATTGCTATATGTCATCATTGCAATATTGGCAACGTTAGAGCACGGCAAAATTGAGATTGTGTCGAGATCTATCTAAAGTTCGTCATATTAGTCAAATTTTACAAATTCACGATTTTTTTGAAATGTGGGTTCAAAGAGTTTTTTTTTTTTTTTCTAGGTTGAATGAAAATGAGGTAACCTGGATGATTTAGTAACGTACATTGCTTTTTGCCATCATAGCAATATTGGCAACGTTAGGCCGCAAACTTAGAGATTTGGTAGGATCTAACTACATTTCGCCAAAAGAAAAAAATAAACAAAAGATTATTTCAATTTTTAGAAATTCGCGATTTTCTAGAAAAGTGGGTTCAAAATGAGTTTTCTAGTTTGAATGACAAATGAAAGTAAACTGGATGGGCTATAACTAAGCATTGCTTTTGTCATCATTGCAACTTGAATTTTTGCGGGATTCGCACTAAAGTTCGCCGGTTATTCATTTTTGAAATTCCACGATTTCTCGAAAAGTGGGTTCAAATTTAGTTTTTCTAGGTTTGAATGACAATGAAAGTAAACTGGATTGACCCTACTAACTGATTTATTGCTATTTGTCATCATTGCAATATTGGCAACGTTAGAGCACGGAAATTGAGATGGTGTCGGGATCTATCTAAGTTCGTCATATAGTTCAAATTTTACAAATTCACGCTTTTTCGAATGTGGGTTCAAAAGAGTTTTCCCTAGGTTTGAATGACAATAAGGTAAATCTGGTGAGCCTACCTAGCTGATACATTGCTTTTTGCCATCATAGCAATATTGGCAACGTTAGAGCACGGCAAACGTAAGATTTTGGTGGGATCTAACTACAGTTCGCCAGATTATTCAATTTTTAGAAATTCACGATTTTCTCGAAAGTGGCTCAAAATTAGTTTTCTATGGTTTTAATGATAAATAAAAGTTTAACTGATGAGCTGTAACTGGATACATTGTTTTTGCCATCTTTGCAATATTGGCAACGTTAGCACGGCAAGTTTGATTTTTCCGACTTCGAGCTACGGTTCGCCAATTAGTAAATTTTAGAAGTTCGCGATTTCTCGAAAAAAGGTTAAATGAGTTTTCTAGGTTTGAATGACAAATGAAAGAAAACTGGATGGGCTACTAACTAATACATTGCTTTTTGTCATCATTGCAAACTTGAGATTTTGCCGGGATCGAACTAAAGTTCGCCGGTTTAGTCAATTTTTAGAAATTCACGATTTTCTCGAAAAGTGGGTTCAAATTTAGTTTCTAGTTTGATGACAATGAGTAAACTGAATGAGCTACTAACTGATTACATTCCTTTTCTCATCATTGCAATATTGGCAACGTAGAGGCACGGCAAAGTTGCGATTTTGCGGGGGATCGAACCAAAGTCGCAGATTATTCAATTTTAGAAATTCACGATTTTCTCGAATGTGGGTTCAATTAGTTTTTCTAGTTTGAATGACAAATAAAAGTAAACTGGATGAGCTACCAGCTGATACATTGCTTTTTGTCATCATCGCAATATTGGCAACGTTAGAGCACGGCAAAGTTGAGATTTTGCCGGGATCGAACAAAGTTCGCCGATTAATTCCATTTTTTAACAATTCGCGATTTTCTCGAAAAGTGGGCTCAAAATTATTTTTTCTAGGTTTGAAGAAATGAAAGTAAACTGGATGAGCTGCTAACTGATACATTCCTTTTTGTCATCATTGCAATATTGGCAACGTTAGAGCACGGCAAAGTTGCGATTTTGCCGGGATCGAACCAAAGTTCGCCAGATTATTCCATTTTAACAAATCGCGAATTTTCTCGAAATGGGCTCAAAATTATTTTTCTAGTTTGAATGACAATGAAAGTAAAACTGCATGAGCTACTTACTGATTATTGTTATTTGTCTCATCCATATTACAACGTTAGAGCACGGCAAAATTGAGATTTTGGTTGGATCGAACCATAGTTCGCCAGATTATTTCATTTTTAGAAATTCACGATTTTCTCGAAAAATGGGCTCAAAATGAGTTTTCTAGGTTTGAATGAAAACGAACTAAAGCTGGATGATCTATCTAACTGACACATTGCTTTTGTCATCATTGATATTGGCAACGTTAGAGCACGCAAAACTTGAGATTTTGCCGGAATTCGTGAACCAAAGTTCGCGGATTATTCATTTTTAGAATTCACGATTTTCTCGAAAAGTGTGGTTCAAAATTATTTTTTTCTAGTTTTGAATGCAATGAAGTAAACATGGATGACCTACTACTGAATTTTTGCTATTTTTCATCATCGCAATATTGGGACGTTAGAGCACGGCAAAATTGAGATTGTGTCGGGATCTCTCTAAAGCTTCGTCTATAGTCATTTACAATTCACGATTTTTTTCGAATGTGGGTTAAAAGAGTTTTCTAGGTTTGAATGACAAATGAAGTAACCTGATTAGCTACTAACTGATATCAGATTGCTTTTTTCCATCATAGCATATTGCAACGTTATAGCACGCAACGACGATTTTGCCGGGATCGACTTAGTTCGCCGATTATTCCATTTTTAGAATCACGATTTCTCGAAAAGTGTGTTCAATTAGTTTTCTAGGGTTTTGAAATGACAATTAAAGGTTAACTGGATGAGCTAGTAACTGATACTTGCTTTTGCCATCTTTGCAATATTGGCAACGTTAGAGCACGGCAAAGTTGCGATTTTGCCGGGATCGAACTAAAGTTCGCCAGATTATTCAATTTTTAGAAATTCACGATTTTCTCGAAAAGTGGGTTCAAAATTAGTTTTCTAGGTTTGAATGACAAATAAAAGTAAACTGGATGAGCTACCAGCTGATACATTGCTTTTAGTCATCATGAATATTGGAAGCGTTAGAGCGAGCGGCAACTTGAGATTTTGCCGGATCGAACTAGTTCGCCAGATTCTTCCATTTTTACAATTCGCGATTTCTCGAAATGGGCTCAAAATTTAGTTTTCTAGGTTTGATGAAAATGAAATAAACTGGATGAGCTGCTAACTGATACTATGTCCTTTTTTGTCATCATTGCAATATTGCAACTTTATAGCACGGCAAATTTTGCGATTTTGCCGGGATCGACCAAAGTTCGCCAGATGATTCCATTTTTTACAATTCGCGTTTCTCGGAAAGTGGGCTCAAAATTAGTGTTTTCTAGTTTGAATGACCAATGAAAGTAACTGCATGAGCTACTTACTGATATATTGTTATTTGTCATCATTGCAATATTAGCAACGTTAGAGCACGGCAAAATTGAGATTTTGGTTGGATCGAACCATAATTCGCCAGATTATTTCATTTTTAGAAATTCACGATTTTCTCGAAAAATGGGCTCAAAATGAGTTTTCTAGGTTTGAATGACAAACGAAACTAAACTGGATGAGCTACTAACTGATATATTGCTTGTTATCATCATTGCAATATTGGCAACGTTAGGCACGGCAAACTTGAGATTTGCGGAATCGAACCAAAGTTCGCGGGATTATTCATTTTTAAGAAACTTCCGATTTTCTGCGAAAGTGGTTCAAAATGTAGTTTCTAGGTTTGAAGACAAATGACAGTAACTGAATGACCTACTAACTGATTTATGCTGTTTGTCATCATCGCTATTTGGGAACTGATAGAGCACGGCAAAATTGAGATTTGTGTCGCGATCTATCTAAGTTCGTCATATTAGTCCAAATTTTACAAATTCAACGATTTTTTTCGAAATGTTTGGTTAAAAGAGTTTTTCTAGGTTTGAATGACAAATGAAGGTAAACTGGATGACTACTAACTGATACATTCTTTTGCATCATAGCCATATGGCAACGTTGAGCACTGCAAAGTTGAGATTTATTCCGAAAGATCGAGCTACGGTTTCGCCAGATTAGTAATTTTTAGAATTCGCGATTTTCTGCGAAAAGTGGGTCAAAATTAGTTTTCTGAAGTTGGAATGACAAATGAAAGAGACCTGAATGAGCCTACTAACTGATACTTCCTTTTTCTCATCATTTCATATATTGGCAACGTTAAGCACGGCTAAGTTGAGATTTTTGCCGGATCGAACTAAAGCTCGCCGATTATCCATTTTAGATATTCACGCTTTCTCGAAGTGGTGTCAAAATTAGTTTTCTAGGTTTGAATGACAAATAAAAGTAAACTGGGTGAGCTACCAGCTGATACAATCCTTTTTCTCATCATTGCATGATTCGGCGGTAACGTTAGATCACGGCAAAATTGAGTTTTTGACAGGATCGAACCAAAGTTCGTCAGATTATTCCATTTTTAGAAATTCACGATTTTCTCGAAAAGTGGGTTCAAAATTAGTTTTCTAGTTGAATGACCAAATAAAAGTAACTGGGTGGCTACCTAGCTACCCCATTGCAATATTGGCAACGTTAGAGCACGGCAAAATTGAGATTGTGTCGGGATCTATCTAAAGTTCGTCATATTAGTCAAATTTTACGAATTCACGATTTTTTCGATATGTGGGTTAAAAGAGTTTTCTAGGTTTGGAATGACAAATGAAAGGTAAACTGGATGAGCTATACTGATACATTGCTTTTGCCATCATCGCAATATTGGCAACGTTAGAGTCACGGCAATTGAGATTGTGTCGGGACTCTATCTAAAAGTTCGTCATATTAGTCAAATTGTACATATTCACGATTTTTTCGAAATGTGGTCGCTATATTAGTTTTCTAGGTTTGAATGAACAAATGAAGTTAACTGGATGCGCTACTTACCTGATACTTGCCTTTTTGTCTCATAGCATATTGGCAACGTAGAGCACGGCAAACTAAGCAGATTTTGCCGGGAATCCTGAACTTAAGTCGCGGATTTTCAATTTTTATCAATTCACGATTTCTCGAAAAGTTGGTTCAAAATTAATTTTTTTAGGTTTGAATGACAATGAAATTTAACTGATGAGCTACTAACTGATACATTGCTTTTTGCCATCATTGCAATATTGGCAACGTTAGAGCACGGCAAAGTTGAGATTTTTCCGAGATCGAACTACGGTTCGGCAGATAAGTAAATTTTTAGAAATTCGCGATTTTCTCGAAAAAAGGGTTCAAAATGAGTTTTCTAGGTTTGAATGACAAATGAAAGTTAACTGGATGAGCTACTAACTGATACATTGCTTTTTGCCATCATTGCAATATTGGCAACGTTAGAGCACGGCAAACTTAAGATTTTGATGGGATCTAACTACAGTTCACCAGATTAGTCAATTTTAACAAATTCGCGATTTCTCGAAAGTGGGTTCAAATTGTTTTCTAGTTTGAATGACATAAAAGAAACTGGATTAGCTACAACAGCTGTACATTGCTTTTAGTCATCATCGCAATATGGCAACGTTAAGCCGGCAACTTGAGATTTTGCCGGTATCGAACTAAAGTTCGCAGGACTATTCAATTTTAGAAATCACGATTTTCTCGAAGAGTGGTTTCAAAATGTATTTTCTAGTTTAAATGACAATGAAAGTAACTGATGGCCTACTAACTGATATATTGCTATATGTCATCATTGCAATATTGGCACCGTAGATCACGCAAATTCAGATTGTGTCGGGATCTATCGAAAGTTCGTCATAGTAGTCAAATTTTACAAATTCACGATTTTTTCGAAATGTGGGTTCAAAAGAGTTTTCTAGGTTTAAATGACAATTAATGTAAACTGAGGAGCTACTAGCTGTACATTGCTTTTTTGCCATCATTGGGTAATATTGGCAACTTTAGAGCTTGGCAAACTAAGATTTGATGGGATCTACTACCGTTCGCCAGATTATTCAATTTTAGACTCGCGATTTTTCTAGCAAAAGTGGGTTTTCAAAATGAGTTTCTTAAGGTTTGAAATGACAAATGAAGGTAAACTGGATGACTAGTAACGATACATTGCTTTTATCCATCCTTGCAATATTGGCAACGTTAAGCACGGCAAACTTTAAGATTTTGGGGGATCTAACTACAGTTCGCCAATTATTCAATTTTTAGAATTCGGATTTCTAGAAAAGTGGGTTCAATAATCGTTTTCTAGGTTTGAAAGACAAATGAAGTAACTGGATGAGCTACTAGATGATATTTGCTTTTTTGTCATCATTGCAATCGTTAGAGCACGGCAAACTTAAGATTTTGGTGGGATCTAACTACAGTTCGCCAGATTATTCAATTTTTAGAAAATCGCGATTTCCTAGAAAAGTGGGTTCAATATTAGTTTTCTAGGTTTGAATGACAAATGAAAGTAAACTGGATGAGCTACTAACTGATATATTGCTTTTTGTTATCATTGCAATCGTTAGAACACGGCAAAGTTCAGATTTTGGCGGGATCGAACCAAAGTTCGCCAGATTATCCAATTTTTAGAAATTCGCGATTTTCTCGAAAAGTGGGTTTAAAATTAGTTTTCTAGGTTTGAATGACAAATAAAAGTAAACTGGATGAGTTTACTCAGATGATACTTGGCTATTTCATCATCGCCTATTGGCAACGTTAGCGCACGTGCAAATTGTGAGATTGTGTCCGGGATCTATCTAAGTTCGTCATATTAGTCCATTTTTACAAATTCGCGATTTTTTCAATGTGGGTACAAGTTTTCCTAGGTTTGAATGACAAATGAAGTAAACTGGATGAGTCTAGTAACTGTATATTGCCTTTGCCATCATAGCAATATTGGCGAACTTTTAAGCAACTGCAACTTAAGATTTTGGTGGGATCGAACTAAAGTTCGCCGGATTATTCAATTTTTAGAAATTCACGATTTTCTCGAAAAGTGGGTTCAAAATTAGTTTTCTAGGTTTGAATGACAAATGAAAGTAAACTGGATGACCTACTAACTGATTTATTGCTATTTGTCATCATTGCAATATTGGCAACGTTAGAGCACGGCAAATAAATTGAATTGTGTCGGGATCTACAATTCCGATTTTTTTCAAATGTGGGTTAAAAGAGTTTTCTAGGTTTGAATGACAAATGAAGGTAAACTGGATGAGCTAGTAACTGATACATTGCTTTTTGCCATCATAGCAATATTGGCAACGTTAGAGATTTTGGTGGGATCTAACTACAGTTCGCCAGATTATTCAATTTTTAGAAATTCGCGATTTCTAGAAAAGTGGTCAAATGATTTTCTAGGTTGAATGACAAATGAAAGTAAACTGGATGGCTCCTAACTACTACGTTGCTTTTTGTCATCATTGCAAACTGAGATTTTGCCGGATCGAACTAATTCGCCGGTTATTCAATTTTTTAGAAATTCACGTTTTCTCGAAGTGGTTCAAAATTAGTTTTCTAGGTTTGAATGACAAATGAAAGTAAACTGGATGAGCTACTAACTGATACATTCCTTTTTCTCATCATTGCAATATTGGCAACTTAAGCAACGGCAAAGTTGCGATTGCCTGGATCGAACCAAGTTTCGCCAGATTAGCATTTTTAGAAATTCACGATTGTCTCGATAAGTGGGTTCAAAATTAGTTTTCTAGGTTTTGAATGCAAATAAAAGTAACTGTAGAGCTACCAGCTGTCATTGCTTTTTGTCATCACGGGCATATTGGCAACGTTAGAGCACGGCAAAGTTGAGGATTTGCCGGATCGAACCAAAGTTCAGCGATTTTCATTTTAGAATTCCCGATTTTCCTCGAAAGTGGGTTCAAAATTAGTTTTCTAGGTTTGAATGACAAATGAAAGTAAACTGGATGACCTACTAACTGATTTATTACTATTTGTCATCATTGCAATATTGGGAACGTTAGAGCCGGCAAATTGAGATTGTTCGGATCTATCTAAAGTTCGTCCATATTGTCAAATTTTATCAAATTCACGATTTTTTTCGAATGTGGGTTAAAAGAGTTTTCTAGGTTTGAATGACAAATGAAGGTAAACTGCATGAGCTACTAACTGATACATTGCTTTTTGCCATCATAGCAATATTGGCAACGTTAGAGCTAGTAAACTTGAGTAAAAAAAAAAAAAAAAAACAAAACAAAACCTGAGATTTTTTGGGATCTAACTATTCACCAGATTATACATTGTTTTAGAAACTCGCGATTTTCTTGAAAAGTGGGTTCAAAATTAGTTTTCTAAGTTTGAATGACAAATGAAAGTAGACTGAATGAGCTACTAACTGATACATTCCTTTTTCTCATCATTTCAATATTGGCAACGTTAGAGCACGGCAAAGTTGAGATTTTGCCGGGATCGAACTAAAGCTCGCCAGATTATTCCATTTTTAGAAATTCACGATTTTCTCGAAAAGTGGGTTCAAAATTAGTTTTCTAGGTTTGAATGACAAATAAAAGTAAACTGGGTGAGCTACTAACTGATATATTGCTTTTTGTCATCATTGCAATCGTTAGAGCACGCCAAACTTAAGATTTTGGTGGGATCTAACTACAGTTCGCAAGATTATTCAATTTTTAGAAAATCGCGATTTCTAGAAAATTGGTTCAATATAGTTTTCTGTTTTGATATGACAAATGAAATACACTGGGCTGGCTACAATAACTGATATATTGCTTTTGTTATCATTGCAATCGTTAGAACACGGCAAAGTTCAGATTTTGGCGGTATCGAACCAAAGTTCGCCAGATTATCCAATTTTTCTAATTAGCGATTTTCTCGAAAAGCTGGGTTCAAATTAGTTTTCGAGTTTGAATGACACATACAAGTAAACTGGATGAGCTACGAACTGATACATGCTTTTTGCCATCATTGCAATATGGCAACGTTAGAGCATCGGCAAACTTGAGATTTTGCGGGATCGGACTAAAGTGCGCCAGAAACTTCAGTTTTGAGAAATTCACGATTTTCTCGAAAAGTGTGTTCAAAATTAGTTTTCTAGGTTTGAATGACAAATGAATGTAAACTGGATGACCTACTAACTGATTTATTGCTATTTGTCATCATTGCAATATTGGCAACGTTAGAGCACGGCAAAATTGAGATTGTGTCGGGATCTATCTAAAGTTCGTCATATTAGTCAAATTTTACAAATTCACGATTTTTTCGAAATGTGGGTTCAAAAGAGTTTTCTAGGTTTGAATGACAAATGGAGGTAAACTGGATGAGCTAGTACTGATACATTCTTTTGCCATCATAGCAATATTGGACAACGTTAGAGCACGTGCAAACGAAGATTTTAGTGGGATCGGGGGGGAGTACTGCAGTGTGCAAGATTATTCAATTTTTAGAATTCGCATTTTTCTCGAAAAGTGGGTTCAAAATGAGTTTTTCTAGGTTGAATGACAAATGCAAGTAAACGGATGAGCTAACTAACTGATACATTCTTTTTCTCATCATTGGCAATATTGGCAACGTTAGAAGCACGGCAAAAAATTGAGTTTTGACAGCTCGAACCAGTTCGCCAGATTATTCCATTTTTAGAATTCCCATTTTCTCGAAAGTGTGTTAAAATAAGTTTTTTAGGTTTGAATGGCAAATAAAAGTAACTGGGATGAGCTACCTAGATCATCATGCTATTTGTCATCATCGCAATATTGGCAACGTTGAGCACGGCGAAGTTTGAGATTTTGCCGGAATGCGAACTAAAGTCGCCGGATTACTTCAATTTTTAGATTCACGATTTTTCTCGAAAAGTGGGTTCAACTTTAGTTTTCTAGGTTGAATGACAATGAATAAACTGATGAACCTACTAACTGATTTATTGCTATTTGTCATCATTGCAATATTGGCAACGTTAGAGCACGGCAAAATTGAGATTGTGTCGGGATCTATCTAAAGTTCGTCATATTAGTCAAATTTTACAAATTCCGATTTTTTTCACAATGTGGGTTAAAAGAAGTTTCTAGGTTGAATGACAAATGAAGGTAAACTGGATGACTAGTAACTGACATATATTGCTTTTTTGCCATCATAGCAATATTGGCAAGCGTTAGAGCACGGCACACTTCAGCTTTTTGGTGGGATCGAACCTAAGTTCGCCGTATATTCAATTTTTAGAAATTCACGATTTTCTCGACAAGTGGTTCAATTTTAGTTTTCTAGGTTGATGACAATGAATTAACTGGATGACCTACTAACTGATTTATTACTATTTGTCATCATTGCAATATTGGCAACGTTAGAGCACGGCAAAATTGAGATTGTGTCGGGATCTATCTAAAGTTCGTCATATTAGTCAATTTTACAAATTCACGATTTTTTCAAATGTGTGTAAAGCGTTTTTTTCTAGTTTTGAATGACAAATGAAGGTAACTGATGAGCTCGTAACTGATACCATTGCTTTTGCCATCATAGCATATTGGCAACGTTAGCGACGCAACTTAAGATTTTGGTGGGATCTAACTACAGTTCGCCAGATTATTCAATTTTTAGAAATTCGCGATTTTCTAGAAAAGTGGGTTCAAAAGAGTTTTCTAGGTTGATGACAAATGAAAGTACACTGGAGGGCTACTAACTAATCCATTGCTTTTTGTCATGCATTGCAAGCTTGAGATTTTGGCCGGGAGCGAACTAAAGTTCGCCGGATATTCAATTTTTCGAATTTACGATTTCTCGAAGTGGGTTCAAATTAGTTTTCTAGGTTGAATGACAAATGAAAGTAAACTGAATGGCTACTAACTGATACATTTCCTTTTCTCATCATTGCATATTGGTCAACGTTAATCACGGCAAAGTTGCGATTTTGCCGGGATCGAACCAAAGTTCGCCAGATTATTCCATTTTTAGAAATTTACGATTTTCTCGAAAAGTGGGTTCAAAATTAGTTTTCTAGGTTTTGAATGACAATAAAAGTAAACTGAGTTGGAGCTACAACTGATACATTGGCTTTTGGTTCATCATCGCAATATTGGCAACGTTAGAGCACGGCAAAGTTGCGATTTTGGCTGGATCGAACCAAAGTTCGCCAGATTATTCAATTTTTAGAAATTCGCCGATTTTCTCCGAAAAGTGGTTTCAAATTAGTTTTTTCATGTTTGATGACAAATGAAGTAACTGGATGACCTACTAACTGAGTTATTGCTATTTGTCCATTATTGCAATATTGCAACGTTAAGCACGGCAAATTGAGATTGTGTCTGATCTATCTCAAGTTCGTCATATTAGTCAAATTTTTACAAATTCACGATTTTTTTCGAATGTGGTTCCAAAGAGTTTTCTAGGTTTGAATGACAATGAGGTAAACTGGATGAGCTACTAACTTATACATTGCTTGTGCCATCATGCAATATTGGCGAACGTTAGAGCACGGCAAATTGAGATGTGTCGGAGCTATCTAAAGTTCGTCATATTAGTCAAATTTTACAAATTCACGATTTTTTCGAAATGTGGGTTCAAAAGAGTTTTCTAGGTTTGAATGACAAATGAAGGTAAACTGGATGAGCTACTACTGATACATTGTACATTTGTCATCTTGCAATATTGGCACGTAGAGCACGGCAAAATTGAGATTGTGTCGGGATCTATCTAAAGTTCCGTCATATTAGTCCAAATTTTTACAATTCCGATTTTCGAAATGTGGGTTCAAAAGAGTTTCTAGGTTTTTGACTGACAATTGAAAGTAAACTGGATGACCTACTTACTGATGTATTGCTATTTGTCATCATTGCAATATTGCTGAACTTAGAGCACGCAAATTGAGATTGTGTTCTGACTATCTAAAGTTCGTCATATTAGTCAAATTTTACAAATTCACGATTTTTTTTCGAAAAGTTGGGTTCAAAAGGGTTTTTTTCTAGGTTTGAATGACAAATGAAGGTAACTGGATGAGCTAGTAACTGAATGTACATTGCTTTTTGCCATCTTGCAATATTGGCAACGTTAGAGCGACGCAAGTTGAGATTTTCCGAGATCGGCTGCGGTCGCCAGATTAGTAAATTTTTAGAATTCGCGATTTTCATCGAAAAAAGGGTTCAAATGAGTTTCTAGGTTTGAATGTACAATGAAA
This sequence comes from Drosophila nebulosa, assembly GCA_024703675.1. Classification (NCBI taxonomy): domain Eukaryota; kingdom Metazoa; phylum Arthropoda; class Insecta; order Diptera; family Drosophilidae; genus Drosophila; species Drosophila nebulosa. Next base: position 10,535 of record JANFPS010000229.1, on the reverse strand, counting down.
GTTAAACTGGATGAGCTAGTATGTTATTTTCTGTGTGATATTTTGCTTTTGCATCCATACCAATATTGGGGCACGTGTATGAGCACGGCAAACTACAGATTTTGCCGGGATCGAACTAATATTCGCCGGATTATTCAATTTTTAGAAATTCACGATTTTCTCGAAGAGTGGGTTCAAAATTAGTTTTTAGTTTAAATGCCCAAATGAAAGTAACGCTCTGGCTGACCTACTTAACTGAAATTTGGCTTTATGTCATCATTGCAATATTGGCACGTTAGAGGCACGCCAAATTCAAAGATGTGTCGGGATCTATCGAAGTTCTTCATAGTAGTCAAATTTTCCAATGTCACGATTTTTTCGAAATGGGGTTCAAAGAGTTTTCTAGGTTTAATGACAAATGAAGGTAAACTGTGATGAGCTACTAGCTGATCCTTGCTTTTTTGCTCATTGCAATATTGGCAACGTTAGAGCACGCAAACTTATATTTGATGGGATCTAACTAACCGTTCGCCAGATATTCAATTTTTTACAAATTCACCTATTTTCTAGCAAGTGGGTTCAAAATGAGTTTTCTAGGTTTGAATGACAATGAAGGTAAACTGGATGAGCTACTAACTAATACATTGCTTTATGTCATCATTGCAATATTGGCAACATTAGAGCACGGCAAAATTCAGATTGTGTCGGGATCTATCGAAAGTTCGTCATAGTAGTCAAATTTTTACCAAATTCACGTTTTCTGACAGGGGGCAAGGGGGGGGGGTTCAAAGAGTTTTCCTTGGTTTAAATGACAAATGAGTAAACTGATGAGCTCTAGCTGATACATTGCTTTTGCCATCATTGCAATATTTGGCAAGCTTAGAGCAACGGCAACTTATAATTTTTGGTGGATCCTAACTACCGTTCGCCAGATTAGTCATTGTTACAATTTCTATTTTACTCGAAAAGTGGTTCAAATTAGTTTCTAGTTTGAATGACAAATAAAAGTAACTGATGAGCTCCCAGCTGATACATGGCTTTTAGTCATCATCGGCAAATATGCAACGTTAGAGCACGCAACATTGAGATTGTTTCGGGACTCTGTCTAAGTTCTCATATTAGTCAATTTTACTGACATTCACGATTTTTTGAAATGTGGATTCAAAATGAGTTTTCTAGTTTTGAATGACAAATGAAAGGTATAACTGGATGAGCTCCTAACTGATCATTGGCTTTTTGCTATCCATTTGCAATATTGCAACGTTAGAGCACGGCAAACTTAAGGCTCTGTCTAAGATAAAACCCAGGTATTTTACCCTGTCCGCGGGTGGGAGGGACGACCGAGCATGGAGGCCTGACGGGGGCTTTTTTTATTCAAATCTATATAAAATGAAATATAAATTTGAACCAAAAATAACATATGGATATGGATTTTTCCCATATAGAATGAAAAAAAATAAATTTTGAACAAAAATAAACATATGGATTTTGCATTATCCCATATAAATACAATTTAATTTTTACCAAAAAAACATATGCATTGGATTTTCCCCTATAAAATGAAAAAAAATTTAAATTTAAACAATAAAAAATATTTGGATATGCATTATCCCAATAAAATGAAAAAATCAAATTATAAAACCCCAAAAAAAACTAAAGGATATGCATTAACCAATAAAATTAAAAAATTAATTTGAACCAAAAATAACTATGGATATGGATTTTACCCTATAAAATGAAAAAAATTAAATTGAAACCAGACATAACATGTGGATATGCATTATCCCTTTAAAAATAAAAATTAAATTTAACCAAAAATAACATATGGATATGTTTTCCCCCATATAAAATAAAAAATTTAAAATTTAAACCCAAAAACAACATATGGATATATTTTCCCATAAAAGAAGAAATTAAATTTGAACCAAAAATAACATATGGATATGGATTTTTCCATATAAAATGAGAAAATTAAATATGAACCAAAAATAACATTTGGATATGGATTATCCCATATAAAATAAAAAAAATTAAATTTTAACCAAAAATAACATATGGATATGGTTTTTAATTTTTAACCAAAAAATGCATGGTATGGTTTTTTCCCCTTTTTTTTTTTTTTTTTTCGTTTTTTGGGGTTTTTTTTATTTCATCTACCTAAGGGGACAATAACAAATGTGAGGAATGGTATAAATAACATGTCAGTGTACAGCAAAGTTAGGTTGTTTGGCGGGGAAATTACATAAATACATTTCAAGAATAAAATTTTAAAATATTTTAGCAGTTAATTTAGATTAAAAAAGTTATTTCGGGAATAATTTGAAGTGCATGGGGCCCTTTCAGGCGATTCACCAACCCGGGCTCGGGTCTAAAGGAAAGGTAAAGAGGATGCATTTTTTTAAGACCCTGGACTGCGTGCTGTTGTCCAGCAGTTTGAGGGCAGTGATTTTTCGTGTTTTCCGTCTGGAGCAGTATCGTGTGCCGTATCTTCGAATTTCGCTCTTAGGGATGGAATGTTGAGGTCTCTATAAATAAGGGTTGCGTACAAAGGGGGGGCGTTTCGACAATTTTGGGGGAGAAGTTTTGTTTTTTTTTTGGGAAACGTTGGGGATTTCAAATTTGAGCGGACGCCGTCCCCCAGGCTGAACCCCATGGGCCCATACAGGTTTTAGTAGGGCCCTTTTTATAGTAGCAATTTGTTGGATTTTTGCTGGCTGGGATCTCCGCCAGTAGCCACTCACTTGGACAGTTTCAGATTTAGATCTTCCTTTTTTGGTTTTCAAGGCTTTCCATTTTAAACCCCCGGTTTAGGATGAGGCCCCAGGTTTTTGACACAATCCACGTTTGGAAGAAACGTAAATGAGGCTGACTGGGGGGAAATTAATTCTTCGAGTGGCGAATGTGATGTGCTTGACTTGTCCGCATTCACCGGGTATTCCATCGATAAACCCAAAAGGGTTGGATTTGTTCTGGATGAGACTCGAGGTACGAGGTTCTGAAGCAGAGGCGAAAAAAGCATATGATTGCATATGGGGCGTTAGAAGCGATCGCTTGTAGCACTGGCAATCTGCGGTGTACGAGTGTACAAGATAGGACCACACACTGCCCTGGGGAAAACCCGCATTGAGCGCCGATTTGGGACAGGAGCTTTCATATCTGACGTAAAGCTTTTCTTCGAGGTACGACTTCAGAACCGGAAGTGGGGAGCAGGTAGCTCATTCCAGCGTGTGCAGAAGCCCTTTGTGCCAGACACGGTCAAATGCCGCTTAATGTCTAAGAAGGCAGCGAGGTGGATTTTGTCTTCAAAGGGAGCGAAAAACCTTCCCAACAATACGGGGGCTTTGTTCGGGTGCCTGATGTCATGGGAATCCAAATTGGTGTTCGGGGGACCTGTACCTTCGTCCATAGTGGAAAAACCTCTGGCCAAAAAAGTTTTCTTTCAAATCCCTTGGAGAGTATGCCAGCGACGTTTGGGGGACGGTAGGAGGCGAGATCATGCCCCGGTTTTCCGGGTTTTTCGGAACATTAATCTCTGGCATTTCCATTGGGTGGGAAAGTGGCGGTTGGAGTGACCGAACAATTGGGAGAGCCATTTGGTATGGGGCCTCAAGGAAAGACGAGGGGGGACCACATCTTCGGCGCGCACGTCTGAAAGGATAAATGTGTTCTCCAATGGGTTGAAAAACTTTTCCCGGCCGTCTCCTCGCTGGTTTACACACATGCCATTAGACCTCGTATGGGGACTTTTCTCACAGCGGCCCTTTTGGGTATTTGCAGGCTTGCCGAGATTTGATCTGGTCGATTTGGTCGAGACCCCCTCAGATTTCAGCGGGCTTCATTGGATGACGAAATACAACGTTTCAGATGCATTGTGGCACGATTGGACCCGGGTTACGGCTGTGGTGCCAAAAAACACCGCAGGCGTCTCTTTCGCGCAGGGCTTTGTGATTTCGTCGCAGAAGGAAACATACCCTTTTTGTCGTGATGGGGTTGACTCTTTCCCAACTGGCGGCGTGCAGGGGGGCGGCCTCGCGGGGTTCACGTGGGGGCTTTTTACAGTTCGTCAATGTTACTTTTAGTGTTGACGCGGGCGTCGGGCTCGTGATCTCATTAAACTATTTTTAAAAGGGAGTCCATGTTGGAGTTTTTCCTGGCAGGAATGCTAGCTGGGGCGGAATTTTTTTTTTACTCCAGCATTGCATTCCAGGTTGAGAAAACGGAGGGAAGGAGTGTGGGCAGGTGCTTCGGGGCGCAGTGGTGTTTTTGGGGCGTGGGGTTTGGGGGCGTGCACTGCCTTGGACCGTTTTTTTTTGGGTTTCCTTTAAACCCGGCCCCCCCTGTACAGGGGGTTTGTGACTCCCTCCGCATTACGCTTTTTGGGACTGGATCGTCCTTAGGGCATTTGGGCGGCTCGTTTGCTTGGTGCATTTAAAACGCATCATTCTTTTTTACAGAAATTTTTGAGTGGGTTGAACTCCTGCACTTAAAAGCATTGTGGGACTGCGTTGTTTTTTCTGGGAGCTCTTTTTGTGAAAGGGGCTGCCACTGGGGGGTCAACGTCATCTCCATAGGGCCCGAGCTGTGGCCTGGCAGGTGCGCCAAAAAAGCACTCAGCGTTTTTTCGGTGGCGCCTTGAAGGTATGTTTTCTAAAAAATAAAAAAGTCGATCCCCAAAAGTAGGGCAACGTTTTTTCGTTTGAATATTTGGTTGGCTGGCCAATCACAGCACACTAAAAAGGGGGTTTTTAGAGCAAGAACCGTTTGAGCCGAAAGTACCGTTCTTTTTGTCTTTTTTTTTTTTTCTAATCAATTCGCGATGGAAAACTTTTACGATTTTAGGAAAATTACGGTTTTTTTGTCGCTTTTAACACAATTGGAGATTCATTCGCGGGAGACGTCCGTAATTCGACAGTTACAAGAGATGATTTTCCCCCTATAAAAGAAAAAAAAAATTTTAACCCAAAAAAAAACATAACGGATATGTATCCCATATAGAATGAAAAAAATAAAATTTGAACCCAAAAAAAAATATGGTATGGATTTTTATAAAAATGCAGAAAAAAATTTGACCCAAAAAAAAACTATGGATAGGATTTCCCATATAAAAAGAGAAAATAAATGAACCAAAAAAAACATTTGGGGTATGGATTTCCCCTATAAAATGAAAAAATTTAAAATTTTTAAACCCAAAAAAAAACATGGGATATGGTTTTTCCATATAAAATAAAGAATTAAAGTTGAAACCAAAAATAAAAAATTGGGAAGGGTTTTTTTCCCTAAAAATGCAGAAAATTTAAATTTTTACCAAACCTAAAATTGGTATGGATTATCCCTATAAAATGAGAAAATTTAAAAAAACCAAAAAAAATTTTAATAGGATTATCCCATAAAAAGAAAAATTAAAAATTTTAACCAAAAATAACATAGGGATATGGATTTTTCCATATAAAATAAAGAAATTAAAGTTGAACCAAAAATAACATATGGATTTTTTTTTCCCAATAAAATGAAAAAATTAAATTTAATTAAAAAAAAACATATGGGTATGGATTTTTCCCTATAAAATGAAGAAATTAAATTTGAACCCAAAAAAAACATATGTATTTTTTTTCCATATGAAATGCAAATTAAAAATTTTAACCAAAATAAAATATGGTATGGATTATCCCCTATAGAATGAATAAAAAAAAATTTGAACCAAAATAACATTTGGTATGGGTTACCCATATAAAATGAAAAAATTTTAAAATTTTAACCAAAATAACATAGGTATTGGATTTTTCCAATAAAATAAAGAAATTAAAGGAACCAAAAATAACAATGGATATGGGTTTTTTTTCCCCTAAAAATGAAAAAAAATTTAAATTTGAACCAAAAAAAACAAGGATAGGGGTTTTTTTTCCCTATAAAAAAAAAAAAAGCAGAAAAAAAATTTGAACCAAACAAACATAGGATATGGATTATCCCATAAAAAAATGAGAAAATTTTAATATGAACCAAAAATAAAATTTTGGGTAGGATTATCCCATATAAAATTAAAAAATTTAATTTTAACCCAAAAAAAAAAATATGGATTGGGGTTTTTTTTAATAAAATGAAGAAATTAAAATTTGAACCAAAAATAAAATATGGATATGGATTTTTTTCCCAAAAAAACAGAAATTTTAAATTTTAACCAAAAATAACATATGGCTATGGATAATCCCATTAGAATGAAAAAAAATAAAATTTTAACCAAAAAAAAATTAGGATATGGATTATCCCATATAAATGAAAAAAATTAAATTTTAACCAAAAAAAAACATAGGGGTATGGATTTTTCCATTAAAAAAAAAAATTAAAATGAACCAAAAAAACATTGGGTATGGTTTTCCCATATAAAATGAAAAATTAAATTTTAAAAAAATAACAATTTGGGTATGGGGTTTTTCCCCTATAAAAAGCAGAAAATAAATTTGAACCAAAAAAAAAACATATGGATATGGATTTTCCCATATAAAAGAGAAAATTTAATATGAACCAAAAAAAAACATTTGGTATGGATTATCCCTATAAAATGAAAAAATTAAAATTTGAACCAAAAAAAACATAGGGGTAGGATTTTAAATTTTTAACAAAAAACATATGGATATGGATTTTCCCATATTTTTTTTTTTTTTTTGTGTTATATTGTTTATTTTTTTCGATCTACCCAAGGGGACAATAAGCAAAAATTTAGGAATGGTAAAAAAAAAAACATGCAGTGTACAGCAAAATTAGGTTGTTTTGGAGGGGGTTTCATGAAATACATTGTCAAAAATATAATTTTAAATATTTTAGCAGTTAATTAGATTAAAAAGTTTTTCAGGGAAATTTACTTTAAGCTGCATGGGGCCCTTCGCGCGATTCCCAAACCGGCTCTGGTCTAAGGAAAGGTCAAGAGGATGGCATCTTTAAAAAAGGCCCGGACTGCGTGCTGTTGTAACAGATTTAGGGGCCCGTGAGTTTTCGTGAGTTTTTTCTGTTGGAGCAGTACGTGTGCCGTATCTTCGATTTCGCTCTTGATGGATGGAAGTTGGGTCTCTATAAATGATGGAGTTGGCACAAAAGGGGGGGGCTTCGACAATTTGCGGAAAGCTTGCTTTTGGAAACGTTGGAGGATTTCAAATTGATTCCGCCGAGTACCACGATCTTGGACAGCTTCAATTTAGATGCTTCCTTTTGGGTTTTCGATGGGGTTTCCGTTTAAAGCCGGTCTAGGGTGAGGCCCAGGTATTTGAACAATCCACCGGAAGACACGTGCAATGAAAATATGAAATATTCCATTGATCAACCCATGGTTCCAAAAGGTTGAAATTTTTCCTGGATGAACTGAGGCTCCGATGGTTCTGAAGCAAGGCGAGAAAGCATAATCTCATATGTGGCGATTAGAAGTGATCGTTTTGCACTGGCATATCTGCGGTTTTTAAAAGTGTACAAATAGGACCCAGCACACTGCCCCGTGGAAACGCCCCCTTGAGCGCCTGATTTGGGACATGGAGCTTTCAATCTGACGTAGAAAGGGTTTCTTCGGGTACGACTTCAGAACCCTGAAATGGGGAGAGGTAGCAACATCTTCAGCTTGTGCAGAAGCCCGTCGTGCCAGCACGGCGAATGCCCGCTTAAGTCTAAGAAGGCACGTAAATGTAAATTTGTCTTTGAAGGAGCCGAGAACCTTCCCCAAAAATACGGTGGCATTGTTCTGGGTGCCGTTGATGCGTCGGGCCAAATTGGTGTTCAGGACCATGTTTCCTTCTCCAGTAGGGCAACACTCTGGCCAAAAGTATTCTTTATTCTTATAAACTCTGCGCATTCCCTTGGGTGGGGAAAATGGCAGAGATCAAAAAATTTGTTGAATAAATGGCGAGGGGGCTGAACACTGACGTGGAAGACTTGATGGTTGGGGCGTCATGCCATTGTATCCTTTTCTTTTCTTTGCTTTAAGGCGGTCAATTTCGAACCTGACTTCCTCTGGGGGACTCAAAATTGGGAAGCCATTTGGTATTTTTGGGCCCCAAGGAAAAAACAAGTGGGGACCACATCTTGGCGCTGCACGTGCTGAAAGGATAAAAGTTTCTCCCGATGGGTTGCAAACTCTTCGGCCGTTCCTCGCTGGATTTAAACCACATGCCTTAGATCTCGTTTTTGGGGACTTTTCTCAAAGTGGGTTTTTGATGTACTTGCAGGGTTGCCAAGTTGTGATCGGTCGATTTGGCTCGAGATTCCCCAGATATTTAGCAGTGGTTCATTGCGATGTACGAAATACAACGGGTTTTAGATGCTTTGGGCACGATTAAGCCGGGTTTTCGGTGTGGTGCCAGACACGTCGCAGGGTCTCTTCCGCGCAGGCATTTGTGATTTCGTCGCGAAGGCAAACATATCCCTTTTTTCGTGTATGGGGACTCGTTCCAACTGGGGCGGCATGGGTGGGCGGCCCCCGCAGATGTCACGTGATGGGTTTTCTAAGCTTCGTCAATGACTATCCGTGTTACGCGGGCGTCGGGCTCAGTGATCCATCAAGCATAGTTTTAAAGGAGTCCAGTTGGGAGTTTTTCCGACGCCTGGTTGTGGTTTCATTGACTCAACTGGAAAATTTCCCACCCGATGTTTCAACACTGTGATCCGAAATTGGTCTAATTCAGCTTCTGTGTGGGTGCTGCTGTGGTTTTTAAACCCTTGGTAATGGCGAAGTCCAAAACATCCGGGTTCTTCGTTGAATCTGTTGGCCAATATATTGGTTGGCCTGTCGAGTGGGTGGTCAGGTTAAGACTGTTAATGCATGGGAAGAGTGCAAGTCCCTTTGGGTTGTGGAGCCTGGACCCCCACCAGGTGGGCTTGGCATTGAAGTCTCCGCCAGCCAGAAACGTTGATCCAAAACTGCTTAGGCTTTGCAGAAACAACTGTGCGTCGACTGCATGTCTGGGAGGGACATAGCAGGAAGCGATGTTAATGTCGCCGATGAAGGTTGCAATTCTAATGGATTATGCTTGTAGCCAGGGGGTGACAAAAGTGGTAGTTTGGCAGTGTATGTAGCTGGACTTGTTTAAGATACCAGATCCCCCTCTGGCATTGCCACTAGGGTGATTGGCACGTACAGGGTCATACCCGTTGATGTGGAAGAATGATTGGTCTGTGAGGTGAGTTTCTGATACTAGCATGATGTCGACATTGTTTCTCTTGAGGTACAGGTCGACTTCTGGCCTGCTTTTGCATAGTCCGTTTGCATTCCAGATGATTAACTTTACTACTTGCTACTAAAAATATATGTCGATGCCGAAAAGTGGGCAACGATTTTTTCGATTTGAACAGTTGTGATTGGCTGGCCAATCGACAGTCACAACGAGACTGATTTTCCCATATAAAATGAAAAAATTAAATTTTAACCAAAAATAACATAATGGATATGTATTATCCCATATAGAATGAAAAAAATAAATTTGAACCAAAAATAACATATGGATTGGATTTTCCATATAAAATGCAGACAATAATTTTAACCAAACATAAACATAGGAATATGGGATTATCCCATATAAAATGGGAAAATTAAATATGAACCAAAAAAAACATTTGGATATGGATTATCCCATATAAAATTAAAAAATTAAATTTTAACCAAATATAACATAGGGATATGGATTTTCCCTAAATTTTTGTTTTTTTTTTTTTTTTGTTGTTTCATATTGTTTATTTATTTCCCATATAAAATGAAAAAATTAAATTTGAACCAAAAATAACATATAGATATGGATTTTCCCAATATAAAATAAAAAAATTTAAATTTGAACCAAAAATAACATATGGGTATGGATTTTTTCCCTATAAATGAAGAAATTAAATTTTTAACCAAAAAAACATATGGATATGGATTTTTCCATATAAAATGAAGAAAATAAATTTTAACCAAAAATAACATATGGTATGATTTTTCCATATAAAATGCAAAAAATTAAATTGAACAAACAAACATATGGATATGGATTTTCCCATATAAAATGAGAAAATTAAATATGAACCAAAAATAACATTTGGATAGGATTTTCCAAAATAAAATTAAAAAAATTTAATTTTACCTAAAATAACATAGGGATATGGATTTTTCCATATAAAATAAAGAAATTAAAGTTGAACCAAACATAACATATGGATATGGATTTTAAGTTTTAACCAAAAATAACATAGGATAATGGATTTCCTAAATTTTTTTTTTTTTTTGTTTTTTTTTTGTTCAATTTTTTTATTTTTTCCAATAAATGAAAAATTAATTTGCCAAAATAATTGGATATGGAATTTTTCCATATAAAATGCAGAAAATAAATTTGAACCAAACATAGCGTATGGATATGCATCACCCATATAAAATGGGAAAATTAAATATGAACCAAAAAAAACATTTGGATATGGATTATCCCATATAAAATGAAAAAATTAAAATTTTAAACCAAAATAACATAGGGGTATGGATTTTCCATATAAAATAAAGAAATTAAAGTTGAACCCAAAAAATAACATAGGATTGGATTTTTCCATATAAAAGC
>JANFPS010000228.1:0-24438 GCA_024703675.1 Drosophila nebulosa | reverse complement strand
TTTATGCTCTAATTTTGCCAAATTTTGGACGATCACAAAAAGCAATGTATCAGCTAGTAGCTTATCGAGTTTACTTTTATTTGTCATTCAACGTAGAAATCTCATTTGAACCCACTTTTCGAGAAAATCGGGGAATTTGTAAAAATTGAGTAATCTCAACTTTTCCGTGCTCTAAATTTGCCAATATTGGGATGATTACAAACGGAAATAACTGATACATTTCCTTTTGCTTATCCCCCTAGCTTATCTAGTTTACTTGCATTTGTCATTCAAATCTAGAAAACTCATTTTGAACCCACTTTTCGAGAAAATCGTGAATTTGTAAAAATCTAGTAGTCTTAACTTTTTCATGCTCTAATTTTGCCAATATTTGGACGATCACAAAAAGCAATGTATCAGCTAGTAGCTCATCAAGTTTACTTGTATTTGTCATTCAAACCTAGAAAACTCATTTTGAACCCACTTTTCGAGAAAATCGTAAATTTGTAAAAATTAAGTAATCTTAACTTTTCCTAGCTCTAACTTTGCCAATAGTGGGATGATTACAAAAGGGAATGTATCAGTTAGTTGCTCATATAGTTGACTTGTATTTGTCATTCAAACCTAGAAAACTCATTTGAACCCACTTTTCGAGAAAATCGTGAAATTGTAAAAATCTAGTAGTCTTAACTTTTCCGTGCTCTAATTTTGCCAATATTTGTACCATCACAAAAAGCAATGTATCAGCTAGTAGCTCATCGAGCTTACTTTCATTTGTCATTCAAATCTAGAAAAACTCATTTTGAACCCACTTTTCGAGAAAATCGTGAATTTGTAAAAATTGAGTAATCTTAACTTTTCCGGGTTCTAACTTTGCCAATAGTGGGATGATTACAAAAAGCAATGTATCAGTAAGTAGCTCATCGAGTTTACTTTCATTTGTCATTCAAACATAGAACACTCATTTGAACCCACTTTTCGAGAAAATCGTGAATTGTAAAAAATTCAGTTCTCTCACCTTTTCCGTGCGCTAACTTAGCCAATATTGGGACGATTTAAAAAAGCAATGTCTCTCATCCAGTTTTCTTACATTTGTCATTCAAACCCAGAAAACTCATTTTGAACCCACTTTTCGAGAAAATCGTGAATTTGTAAAAATTGAGTAATCTCAACTTTTCCGTGCTCTAAATTTGCCAATATTGGGATGATTACAAAAGGGAATAACTGATACATTTCCTTTTGCTTATCCCCCTAGCTTATCTAGTTACTTGCATTTGTCATTCAAATCTAGAAAACTAATTTTGAACCCACTTTTCGAGAAAATGTGAATGTGTAAAAAATCTACTAGTCTTAACTTTTCCGTGCTTGAATTTTGCCAATATTTGGACGATCACAAAAAGCAATGTATCAACTAGTAGCTTATCGATTTTACTTTCATTTGTCATTCAAACCTAGAAAACATTTGAACCCATTTTTCGAGAAAATCGTGAAATTGTAAAAAATCTAGTAGTTTTAACTTTTCCGTGCTCTAATTTTGCCAATATTTGGACCATCACAAAAGCAATGTATCAGCTAGTAGCTCATCGAGCTTACTTTCATTTGTCATTCAAATTTGGAAACTCATTTTGAACCCACTTTTCGAGAAAATCGTGAATTTGTAAAAATCTAGTAGACTTAACTTTTACGTGATCTAATTTTGCCAATATTTGGACCATCACAAAAAGGAATGTATTAGTTAGTAGCTCATCGAGTTTACTTTCAATTGTCATTCAAACCTAGAAAACTCATTTTGAACCCAATTTTCGAGAAAATCGTAAATTTGTAAAATGAGTAACCAACTTTGCCAATTTTGGGATCATTACAAAAGCAAGTATTAGTTAGTAGCTCATTAGTTTCTTGTATTGTCATTCAAACTAGAAAATCATTTTGAACCCACTTTCAGAAAATCGGAATTTGTAAAATCTAGTAGTCTAACTTTCCGTGCTCTAACTTTGCCAATGTTGGGACGATCACAAAAAGCAATGTATCAGCTAGTAGCTCATCGAATTTACTTTTATTTGTTATTCAAACCAAAAAACTCATTTTGAACCCACTTTTCGAGAAAATCGTGAATTTGTAAAAATTCAGTTCTCTAACCTTTTCCGTGCGCTAATTTAGCCAATATTGGGACGATTTAAAAAAGCATGTCCCGAGCCATCCAGTTTTTCTTACATTTGTCATTCAAACCCAGAAAAAACTCATTTTGAACCCCACTTTTCGAGAAAATCGTGAATTTGTAAAAATTGAGTAATCTCAACTTTTCCGTGCTCTAAATTTGCCAATATTGGGATGATTACAAAAGGGAATAACTGATACATTTCCTTTTGCTTATCCCCCTAGCTTATCTAGTTTACTTGCATTTGTCATTCAAATCTAGAAAACTAATTTTGAACCCACTTTTCGAGAAAATTGTGAATGTGTAAAAATCTACTAGTCTTAACTTTTCCGTGCTCGAATTTTGCCAATATTTGGACGATCACAAAAAGCAATGTATCAACTAGTAGCTTATCGAGTTTACTTTCATTTGTCATTCAAACCTAGAAAACTTATTTTGAACCCACTTTTCGAGAAAATCGTGAATTTGTAAAAATCTAGTAGTCTTAACTTTTCCGTGCTCTAATTTTGCCAATAGTGGGATGATTACAAAAGGGAATAAATTAGTTAGTAGCTCATATAGTTTACTTGTATTTGTCATTCAAACCCAGAAAATTCATTTTGAACCCACTTTTCGAGAAAATCGTGAATTTGTAAAAATTGAGTAATCTCAACTTTTCCGTGCTCTAAATTTGCCAATATTGGGATAATTACAAAAGGGAATAACTGATACATTTCTTTTGCCTACCCCCTAGCTCATCGAGTTTACTTTCATTTGTCATTCAAATCTAGAAAACTCATTTTAAACCCACTTTTCTAGAAAATCGTGAATGTGTAAAAATCTAGTAGTCTTAACTTTTTCGTGCTCTAATTTTGCCAATATTTGGATGATCACAAAAAAGCAATGTATTAGTTAGTAGCTCCTAAAGTTTACTTTCTTTTGGCATACAAAACTTAAAAAATTCATTTTGAACCCATTTTTCGAGAAAAATCGTGAATTTGTTCAAATTGAGAAATCTTAACTTTTCCGCGTTTTAACTTTGCCAATAGTTGGGATGATTACAAAAAGCATGTATCGGTAAGTAGCTCATCGAGTTTACTTTCATTTGTCATTCAAACACAGAAAACTCATTTTGAAACCACTTTTCGAGAAAATCGTGAATTTGTAAAAATTGAGTAATCTTAAACTTTTCCTAGCTCTTACTTTGCCAATAGGGGAATGATTACAAAAGGGAATGTGTTTCAGTTAGTAGCTTATAGTTTGACTTGTATATGTCATTCAAACCTAGAAAACTCATTTTGAACCCACTTTTCGAGAAAATCGTGAATATGTAAAAATCTAGTAGTCTTAACTTTTCCGTGCTCTAATTTTGCCAATATTTGGACCATCACAAAAAGCAATGTATCAGCTAGTAGCTCATCGAGTTTACTTTCATTTGTCATTCAAATCTAGAAAACTCATTTGAACCCACTTTTCGAGAAAATCGTGAATTTGAAAAAAATCTAGTAGTCTTAACTTTTCCGTGCTCTAATTTTGCCAATATTTGGACCATCACAAAAGCAATGTATCAGTAGTAGCTCATCGAGTTTACTTTCATTTGTCGTTCAAATCTAGAAAACTCATTTTGAACCCACTTTTCGAAAAAATCGTGAATTTGTAAAAAATCTAGTAGTCTTAACTTTTCCGTGCTCTAATTTTGCTAATATTTGGACCATCAAAAAAAGCAATGTATCAGTAAGTAGCTCATCGAGTTTGCTTTCATTTGTCATTCAAACCTAGAAAACTCATTTTGAACCCACTTTTCGAGGAAAATCGTGAATTTGTAAAAATTGAGTAATCTTAACTTTTCCGTGCTCTAATTTTGCCAATATTTGGACCATCACAAAAAGCAGTGTATCAGCTAGTAGCTCATCGAGTTTACTTTCATTTGTCATTCAAATCTAGAAAACTCATTTTGAACCCACTTTTCGAGAAAATCGTGAATTTGTTCAAATTGAGTAATCTTAACTTTTCCGTGTTCTTAAACTTTGCCAATAGTGGGATGATTACAAAAAGCAATGTATCAGTAAGTAGCTCATCGAGTTTACTTTCATTTGTCATTCAAACATAGAAAACTCATTTTGAACCCACTTTTCGAGAAAATCGTGAATTTGTTCAAATTGAGTAATCTTAACTTTTCCGTGTTCTTACTTTGCCAATAGGGGATGATTACAAAAAGCAATGTATCAGTAAGTAGCTCATCGAGTTTACTTTCATTGTCATTCAAACATAGAAAACTCATTTTGAAACCACTTTTCGAGGAAAATCGTGAATTTGTAAAAATCTAGTAGTTTTAACTTTTCCGTGCTCTAATTTGCCAATATTTGGACCATCACAAAAAGCAATGTATCAGCCAGTAGCTCATCGAGTTTACTTTCATTCGTCATTGAAATCTAGAAAACTCATTTTAAAACCCACTTTCGAGAAAATCGTGAATTTGTAAAAAATTGAGTAATCTTAACTTTTCCGTGCTCTATCTTTGCCAATAGTGGGATGATTACAAAAAGCAATGTATTAGTAAGTAGCTCATCGAGTTTACTTTCATTTGTCATTCAAACCTAGAAAACTCATTTTGAACCCACTTTTCGAGAAAATCGTGAATTTGTAAAAATCTAGTAGTCTTAACTTTTCCGTGCTCTAATTTTGCCAATATTTGGACGATCACAAAAAGCAATGTATCAGCTAGTAGCTCATCGAGTTTACTTTCAGTTGTCACTCAAATCTAGATAACTCATTTTAAACCCACTTTTCGAGAAAATCGTGAATTTGTAAAAATTGAGTAATCTTAACTTTTCCGGGTTCTAACTTTGCCAATAGTGGGATGATTACAAAAAGCAATGTATCGGTAAGTAGCTCATCGAGTTTACTTTTATTTGTCATTCAAACATGGAACACTCATTTTGAACCCACTTTTCGAGAAAATCGTGAATTTGTAAAAATTGAGAAATCTTAACTATTCCGTTTTCTAGCTTTGCCAATATTGGGATGATTACAAAAGGGAAAGTATCAGTTAGTAGCTCATCTAGTTTAGTTATTTTTGTCATTTAAACCTAGAAAACTCATTTTGAACCCACTTTTCTAGAAAATCGTGAATTTGTAAAAATTGAGTAATCTTAACTTTTCCGTGCTCTTACTTTCCAATATTGGGATGATTACAAAAGGGAATGTATCAATTAGTAGTTCATCCAGTTTACTTATATCGTGAATATGTAAAAATCTTGTAGTCTTAACTTTTCCGTGCTCTAATTTTGCCAATATTTGGACGATCACAAAAAGCAACGAATCAGCTAGTAGCTCATCGAGTCTACTTTCATTTGTCATTTAAACCTAGAAAACTCATTTTGAACCCACTTTTCAAGAAAATCGTGAATTTGCAAAAATTGAGTAATCTTAACTTTTCCATGTTCTAACTTTGCCAATAGTGGGATGATTACAAAAAGCAATGTATCAGTAAGTAGCTCATCCAGTTTACTTTTATTTGTCAATCAAACCTAGAAAACCTAGAAAACTCATTTTGAGCCCTTTTTTCGAGAAAATCGTGAATTTGTAAAAATTGAGTAATAATATAGTAGCTAATCGAGTTCACTTTTATTTGTCATTCAAACGTAGAAAACTTTTTTTTGAAACCACTTTTCGAGAAAATCGTGAAATTGAAAAAATTGAGTAATCTCAACATTGCCAATATTAGGATGATTACAAAAGGGAATGTATCAGTTAGTAGCTCATCCAGTTTACTTTCATTTGTGCTCTAACTTTGCCAATAGTGGGATGATTACTAAAGGGAATTTATAAGTTAGTAGCTCATATAGTTTACTTGTATTTGTCATTCAAACCTAGAAAACTCATTTTGAACCCACTTTTCGAGAAAATCGTGAATATGTAAAAATCTAGTAGTCTTAACTTTTCCGTGCTCTAATTTTGCCAATATTTGGACCATCACAAAAAGCAATGAATCAGCTAGTAGCTCATCGAGTCTAGTTTCATTTGTCATTCAAACCTAGAAAACTCATTTTGAACCCACTTTTCGAGAAAATCGTGAATTTGTAAAAATTGAGTAATCTTAACTTTTCCGTGTTCTAACTTTGCCAATAGTGGGATGATTACAATGTATCAGTAAGTAGCTCATCCAGTTTAGTTTCATTTGTCATTCAAACCTAGAAACTCATTTTGATCCCACTTTTCGAGAAAAATCGTGAATTTGTAAAAATTGAGTAATCCAACTTTCCGGGTTCTAACTTTGCCAATATTGGATGATTACAAAAGGGAATGTATCAGTTAGTAGCTCATATAGTTTACTTGTATTTGTCATTCAAATCTAGAAAACTCATTTTGAACCCACTTTTCGAGAAAATCGTGAATTTGCAAAAATTGAGTAATCTTAACTTTTGCGTGTTCTAACTTTGCCAATAGTGGGATGATTACAAAAAGCAATGTATTGGTAAGTAGCTCATCGAGTTTACTTTCATTTGTCATTCAAACATAGAAAACTCATTTTGACGCCACTTTTCGAGAAAATCAAGAATTTGAATAAATTGAGTAATCTTAACTTTTCTGCGTTCTAACTTTGCCAATAGTGGGATGATTACAAAAAGCAATGTATCGGTAAGTAGCTCATCGAGTTTACTTTCATTTGTCATTCAAACATAGAAAACTAATTTTGACACCACTTTTCGAGAAGTAGTCTTATTGTGAATGTCAGACCGTACGGACGTGTTCTCGGAAGACTAATTATTGTGTGCATTTACTTTGTATAACGGTGCTGTGTAAAGCGAAACAAAACAAAAACCCCAAAAACTGCACCAAGAGTGCTTAAATTTTGTCTACCTGCTAGCCAAGTCCCGTTGCTTTACTCCGATTGGCCAGCCAGTCAGAGTTACCAAACTTTACAAAAAGTGGTGCATACTTTTAGGCAGTGCTAGAAATTAAATTGTTGCATACTTGCGGGCTGTGGCTGCCGCAATGGACAAAATGGACTTGCCATCCACATCAAATCAGAGACCGACTTGGCAGCGAGTCAAGTCAAAGGTGAACCCAGAGGGAAAGCGAATTTCCACTGTCAAGCTGGCGAGGGTTTTTCTAACAAAACGAGTGAAAGTGATGACGATTCCTCCAGCTCATCAGGCACAGAACCTGGTGAAGTGAAGCGTAAGGTGGCTTTACGCAAGAGTGACCCAAGGGCTACGGCCGGCAAAAACGAGGCTAATCGCTTTTCCCTCCTTTCCGATGACAACGATGAAGACATCGATATTGATGACGAGCCAGTTCCTGAGCCAGAGGTTGTGGTCCCAACTGCGATGGAGAGAAAGTTTAAACCGCCACCAATCTTCATTCCTGGCGTAGACAACATCAAGGCGCTTATAACAGATGTCACCTCTGTCATTGGGAATAACAAATTCTTCTACAAAGCTGGTCGTGACGGACGCGTCAGAGTTAACGTTGAGGAGAAGGAAAGCTTCCACAAGCTAAAATCCTTCCTGATAAATAATCAGCTTAAATTTCAAAACGTTCCAGCCGAAGGATGAGCGTGCCTATCGGATAGTCATCAAGGGTCTCCATCACACCACTGATCCGATGGATATTAAGGAAGCTCTGCGTGCTCAAGGACACAATGTCCGAGGGAGAACAAATTAAAAACGGACTAAGGCGCAACTCCAAGGAGCCGATGGCTATGTTTTTTGTAAACCTGGAGCCATCCAGTAACAACAAAGACGTATACAATATAAAAACGACTCTGCAGTTGTGTTGTTGCCATTGAGCCTCCCCACAGGTCCATGGAAGTTCTCCAGTGCTTTCCGCTGTCAAGGGTTCGGACACACCCAAGGAGGAGGCTGCTACCTTGACTATGCCTGCGTCAAGTGTGGTAGCCAAGAACACTCTTCGGCCCGAATGCACGAAGACAAAAGACGAACCGGCGAAATGTTGTCAATTGTAATGGCAATCACACAGCATCGTACAAAGGGTGCAAAGTGTACCAAAAGGCCAAGGAGTTTCACCAGCCCAGGCAAAGGCCAGCTCTGCGGCTCACTCAGAGACCCACTCCACGCCCGATCTACAAAGGACCTACCATTGCATCTGGAATGACTTTCGCCAGTGTGGTTGGAGGCAACCAGCAGTCTGCCCAGCCGCAACCAGACCCAGTTCCCGCCGTCGTAGACCAGACACATGGAAGAATTAATAAGCTTGAAGCAATGATGGAGAGCATTATAGCCCAAATGTCAGCTCTGACGCAGTTAATCACAAAGCTTATGGCCAATCAATGCAAGTAAATCTCCATGTTGTCATTTGGAATGCGAACGGTCTGTGCAGGAACAGACCTGAGGTTGAGTTATACCTCAAATCGAAATATGTGGATGTCCTACTAGTCTCCGAAACCCATTTCTCCTCCCTATCCTACTTCTCCATCAGTGGATACGACACTATCGCTACCAACCATCCTAATGGCACCGCGCGTGGCGGCGCCGCTGTCATCATCAGAAGTGGCATTAAATATGTGGAATTACCCGCCTTTCAGGAGCCCTGGCCCAGTGCGCTCGGGTTAGAGTTACTCCCCAACTGGAGACATCATTTTGGCGGCTGCTTACTGTCCACCACGCCATCTAGTTGGACAAAATCTTTTTCAAGATCTGCTGGATAGCCTTGGGAGCAGGTTCATCATTGGTGGAGATTTCAATGCTAAGCACACTTGGTGGGGATCCCGAATCGTCAATCCCAAAGGTAGGGCCCTATACCAATGTGTTGTCGATAGAGGACTTGACTGTCATACGCCAGGTGAACCAACATACTGGCCCACGGATCCGAACAAAATCCCGGATGTTCTGGATATAGCCATATCCAAGGGGATTGACAGGCGCAGGATTGAAGTCTCCAATGACCTCGACCTGTCTTCAGATCACTGTGGAGTCAAGCTCCTTATAAACATGCCAGCCAGCACCAACTCGACGAGAAAAAGACTTTTCAGGCGGAACACCAATGTTGAAGTCTACCAATCTGGGCTTCAGAGGAACCTGGACCCAAACATTGAGATATCCTCGAAAGAATCCCTAGAGGAAGCAGTTGAACTGCTTAACATTGAAATCCACAATGCAGTGACCCAAGCAACACCACCTCAAAGGCCCTCAAGTAATACACCTCGTCGAGATGACTTCCTTTGTGGTCTCCGGAAGTGACGGCTATGGTAGCTGAAAAGAGGCGACTCCGACGAGTCTGGCAGAGCTCGCACAACCCAAGAGATAAAACTGAGCTAAACAGATCGGCCAAAGCTCTAAAGGAACTGCTGTACACTCTCCGCAAACAAGTCTCTCGAAAATTTCTTCTTGAGAATGTTGAACCTGGTGACCCAGCAACATAACCTGTGGAGGCTAACTAATGGACTAAAAAGGCCCATCAGTAGAAAAGAGCCTGTTAAAAAGGGCCGATGGTACCTGGTGCCGATCAGACAGCGACAGGGCAAATGCCTTCGCCACCCACTTGTCTGATGCGTTTCAGCAGATGCACCCAGGCAGAGGCTCAGCAAACTGAGGAGTTCCTGGACGTTCCATGCCAAATGGCCCTTCCCATCCAAGCCGTTGAAATGGATGAGCTGCGGAAGAGATCTCCCGACTGAAGGTGTCCAAGTCCCCGGGATACGACGGAATCGACGTACCATCGATTAAAGCGCTACCTGAAGAAGGCATACAATTTCTTCTTACCATTGCTAAACCAATGCTTCCAGTTAGGACACTTCCCCACCCAGTGGACAGTGCGCCGAAATCATACTAATCCCTAAACCTGGGAAACCTGCAGCCAATCTCGCCTCATATCGTCCGATATAGTCTGTTGGCCGTATTCTCCAAAAGTAGTTGAAAGACTACTTTTGCGTAGCATTGCGACCAATAATGGAGGAGGCCGGTTTGATCCCCGATCACCAGTTTGGCTTCAGGGAATGTCATGGACCACCAGAACAATGCCATCGGATTAAAACAAAAATTCTGGAAGCGTTTGAGGAGAGGAAATATTGCACGGCAGCCTTCCTCGATGTAAAACAGGCATTCGACAAAGTGTGGCACACAGGCCTGCTATACAAACTAAAATCATTGTTCCCGGCACCTATATATGGACTCCTCAAGTCATATCTTCTTGGGAGGAGCTTCTACGTAAGATGTGGCGACGCGATGTCCGAGATTGAAGCCATCAGAGCGGGTGTGCCCCAAGGTAGCGTGTTGGGCCCGGTTCTGTACACAATATAATACTGCTGACATGCCAGTCAGCTCGGACCACAGAATGCTAGCTGCCACTTATGCGGATGATACGGCTTTTCTAGCGACGGATGAGTCGCCAACGGTAGCCAGCAGTCTACTGCAAGGACAGCTTGACGAAACCAACCACTGGCTTGCCCGATGGAATATAATGGTGAATCCCGAAAAGTCAACGCACATTACATTCACGCTGAGACGAGGGATCTGTCCTCCAGTACATATGGACAGCGCCATTATTCCAGAGGCAAACAGAGATTGAAGTACCTTGGCCTACTTTTGGACAAGAGATTAACCTGGCGACCACATATCTTGGACAAGAGAAGAATGCTAGACACGAAATTGAAGAAATACCTCTGGCTGATGGGACGCAAATCTACCATAAGGCTATGTTTAAAAATTCTTATTTACAAAACCATCTTTAAGCCAGTATGGACCTACGGGATCCCACTCTGGGCACAGCCTGCATTCCAGCGTGGAATAATGCAAAGGTTTCAAAACAAAGCCCTGAGAGAGTCGTGTCCGATGCCAACATCCTAACGACCAATGCAGAGATCCACAGCACGCTGGGAATTCCGTGGGTAACGGACGAAATAGTAAGGCTGACGAGAGCCCACCTGGACCGCCTCGACAGACACTTGAACCCTCTGGCCATCAATCTGCTAGACAACAGCTCAACCACCAGACGTCTGAGAAGGCCACACGTTCTTGACCTGCCGCATGGAGTGGACTAAACCACAGCTTGCTCTCAACCTCCTATTAACCCAATTCTCCTCATTTGAAATATATACCTATTGTTTCTATATGTATAACCCTCCTATTAACCCAATTCTCCTCATTTGAAATATGAATTTATGAAATGTTATATGTACCTATTGTATAACCCTCCAAATGTCCCGTTTGTCACTGTTTTCTGCTGATTATCCACTTGTCGGATAGATTGCAGAAAGAGGGCTCTCCCCGTTATAAATAAAAAAAAAAAAAAAAAAAAAAAAAAAAACTTTTCGAGAAAATCGTGAATTTGAAAAAATTGAGTAATCTTAACTTTTTCTAGCTCTTACTTTGCCAATAGTGGGATGATTACAAAAGGGAATCTATCAGTTAGTAGCTCATATAGTTGACTTGTATATGTCATTCAAACCTAGAAAACTCATTTTGAACCCACTCTTCGAGAAAATCGTGAATTTGTAAAAATCTAGTAGTCTTAACTTTTCCGTGCTCTAATTTTGCCAATATTTGGACCATCACAAAAAGCAATGTATCAGCTAGTAGCTCATCGAGTTTACTTTCATTTGTCGTTCAAATCTAGAAAACTCATTTTGAACCCACTTTTCGAGAAAATCGTGAATTTGTAAAAATCTAGTAGTCTTAACTTTTCCGTGCTTCTAATTTTGCCAATATTTGGACCATCACAAAAAGCAATTGTATCAGTAAGTAGCTCATCGAGTTTACTTTCATTTGTCATTAAAACCAAAAAAAATCTTTTTGAACCCACTTTTCGGAAAATCGTGAATTTTTTAAAAATTGAGTAATCTTAACTTTCCGTGCCTCTAATTTTGGGCCAAAATTTTTGGGACCATCACAAAAAGCAAGTATCAGCTAGTAGCTCATCGAGTTTATTTATTTGTATTCAAATCAAAAAAAAACTATTTTAAAAAACCCATTTTTCGAAAAAACGTGAATTTGTTAAATGAGCAATTTAAAAATTTTTCCCGTGTTCTTATTTTCCCAATAGTGGTGTTTACAAAAAGCAATGTACATTTAAGTAGTCATCGAGTTTCTTTCTTTTTTGGTTTTTCAAAACATAGAAAATCATTTTAAACCCACTTTTCGAGAAAATCTGAATTTGTTAAAATTTGGTAATCTTAACTTTCCGTGTTTTTACTTTCCAATAGTGGGATGATTAAAAAAGCAATTTTCGTAAGAGCTCATGATTTTTATTTCATTTGTTTTCAAACATAGAAAACCTTTTTGAAACACTTTTCGAGAAAATGGGAAATTTTGAAAAAAATCTAGAGTTTTAATTTTCCGTGCTCTAATTTTCCCAAATTTTTTGGACCATACAAAAAGCAAGATCAGAGTAGCTCATCGAGTTTATTTCATTTGTCATTCAAATTAGAAAACTTTTTTTAAACCCACTTTTCGAGAAAACGTGAATTTTTTAAAATTGGCAATCTAACTTTTCCGTGTTCTTACTTCCCAAATAGTAAGATTTACAAAAACCAAGTATCAGTAAGTAGCTATCGAGTTTACTTCATTGCTTTTCAAACTAAAAAAACTCTTTTTGAACCCACTTTCGAGAAAATCGTGAATTTGTTAAAATTGAGAATTTTAAACTTTTCCGTGTTCTTACTTTCCCAATGTGGGATGATTACAAAAAGCAATTCAGTAAGTAGCTATCGATTTTACTTTCATTTGTTTTAAAACCTAGAAAACTCATTTTAAAAACCCATTTTTCGAGAAAATCGTGAATTTGTAAAAATTGAGAAATCTTAACTATTCCGTTTTCTAGCTTTGCCAATATTGGGATGATTACAAAAGGGAAAGTATCAGTTAGTAGCTCATCTAGTTTGGGTATTTTGTCTTTTAAAACCCTAGAAAATCATTTTGAACCCCCCTTTTCTAGAAAATCGTTTTGGAATTTTGTAAAATTGAGTAATCTTAAACTTTTCCGTTCCCTATTACTTTCCAATATTGGGATGATTACAAAAGGGAATGTATCAATTAGTAGCTCAATCCAGTTTACTTGTATTTGTCATTCATCATGTCATTAATCTCAACTTTCCTTTCTCCAACTTTCCCAATAGTAAGATGATTAGAAAAAGCAATATATAAGTTAGTAGTTCATCCAGTTTACTTATATCGGGGAATATGTAAAAAATCTAGGGGCTTAACTTGTCCGTGCTCTAATTTTGCCAAAATTTGGACGATCACAAAAAGCAACCGAATCAGTAGTAGCTCATCGAGTTTTACTTTCATTTGTCATTTAAACCTAGAAAAACTTATTTTGAACCCAACTTTTAAAGAAAATCTGAATTTGCCAAAATTTAGTAATCTTAACTTTTCCGTGTTCTAACTTTGCCAATAGTGGGATGATTAAAAAAAAGCAATGTATCAGTAAGTAGCTCATCCAGTTTTACTTTTTTTTGTCAACCCAAACCTAGAAAACTCATTTTGAGCCCACTTTTCGAAAAAAACCGTGAATTTGTAAAAAATTGAGTAAAAATATAGTGCAAAATCGAGTTCACTTTTATTTGTCAATCAAAACGTAGAAAATTTTTTTTAAAACCCACTTTTCGAGAAAATCGTAAAAATTAAAAAAATTGAGAAATTTTAACTTTCCCCAATATTGGGTGAAAAAAAAAAGGGGGAAGTATCATTTTGTAGCTCACCCATTTTTACTTTCATTTGTGCTCTAACTTTCCCAATAGTGGGATGATTCTAAAGGAATTTATAAGTTAGAGTCATATTTTTTATTTTTGGGATTGTCATTCAAACCTGAAAAACTCATTTTAAACCCACTTTTCGAGAAAACGTGAATATGTAAAAATTAAGTCTTAACTTTTCCGTGCTCTAATTTGCAATTTGGACCACAAAAAAAGCAAGTACGAAGTAGTCATCGGTTTGCTTTCATTTGTCATTCAAACCTAGAAAATCATTTTGAACCACTTTTCGAGAAAACGTGAATTTGTAAAAATTGAGAAATCTTAACTTTTCGTGCTAATTTTGCCAATATTTGGCCCATCACAAAAAGCAATGTATCAGCTGTGTCTCGGTTTCTTTTGCATTAAAACCTAGAAAAACCATTTTAAACCCCACTTTTCGAGAAAATCGTGAATTGTAAAAAAATTGGTAACAAAAATTTCCGGTTCTAACTTTTGCCAATAGTGGGATGTTAAAAATGTACAGAAAGAGCTCACCCAGTTTTTCTTTGTCATTAAAACCTAGAAACTCTTTTTTAATCCCACTTTCGAGAAAATCGTGAATTGTAAAAATTTGAGAATCTAATTTTTCGGGTTTAAACTTTGCCATAGGGGATGATTACAAAAGGGAAAAGTATCAGTTAGAAAACTTAAATTATTACTTTGTATGTATTCAAATCTAGAAAAACTCATTTTGAACCCATTTTTCGAGAAAATCGTTTTGCAAAAAATTGGAATCTTAACTTTTCCGTGGTTTTAACCCAATGTGGACAAAAAAGCAATAAAAAGGAAAAAGAGCTTTTCGAGTTTATTTTTCTTTTGTCATTCAAAAACATAGAAAATGTTTTTTAACCCCTTTTTCTAGAAAAGTGAATTGAAAAAAAAGATAATCTCAATTTTTTTCTGCTCTTACTTTGCCAATATTGGGATGAATACAAAAGGCAATGTATAGTTAGTAGTTCACCCCTTTTACTTTTTTTTGTCACCAAATCTAGAAAATCATTTTAAACCCCAAATTTTTTTCGAAAAAATCGTGAATTCTAAAAATTAGTAATCTAAACTTTTCCGTGTCTAACTTCCCAAATTGGTTGAGGGGGAAATTACTAAATTTTTTTAACAGTTTCACGTTTTTTTTTTTCCGAAAAGGGGGTTCAAAATGATTTTTTAAGATTTGAGTGCCCAAAAAAAGAAACTGGATGAACTACAAAACGGGATCCCTTGCCTTTTGGGAATCACCCCAAATTTTGGCAAAGTTGGGGGCCGGGGAGAAGTTGAGTTTTACTCAATTTTTTACAAATTCATGATTTTCTAAAAAAAGTGGGTTTCAAATGATTTTTTCTGGGTTTTAAAAATGACAAAATAACCAAACTAGATGAGTACAAATGATACAATTGTTTTTTGTAATCATCCCAATATTGGCAAAAAATAAAACAAGGGAAATAGTTAAAAATTACAAAATTTTTAAACCTTTTTCCCACGATTTTCTGGGAAAAGTGGGTTCAAAATGATTTTTCTAGTTTGAATGAAAAAATGAAAGAAAACTCGATGAGCTCCTTTTTCCCGGAAATTCCCTTTTTTGTCCATTTGGGCAAATTTTAAAACACGGAAAATTTTTAAGACTACAGTTTTTTTACCCCTTTCAAAATTTTCCCCGAAAAGTGGGGTTAAAAAGATTTTTCTGGGATTTGAATGGACAAATGCAAGTAAACTAGATAAGCTGGGGGGATAAGAAAAAGGAAATGTACAGTTTTTTCCCTTTTTGAAACCCCCCCAAAATATTGGAAAAATTAGAGAACGGAAAATTTTGAGATTAGCCTTTTTAAAAAATTACCGTTTTTCTCGAAAAGTGGGTTCAAAATAAATTTTTTTTCATTTAGGTTTGAAGACATAAAAAGAAAAGAATAAATCCCTAAAAGTTGAGATTACTAAATTTTGGGTAAAAAAATTCACGTTTTTCTAAAAAAATTTGGGTTTTTCAAAATTGGTTTTCTAGGTTTAAATGACAAAAATAACTAAACTGATGGGCTACTAACTGATAAAATCCCTTTTGTAATCATCCCATTATTGGCAATTTAAAAAACCCGGAAAAGTTGAGTTTACCCCTTTTTTTACAAATTCCCCGTTTTTTCTCGAAAAGGGGTTCAAAATGGTTTTTGGGGTTTTAAGAAAAATGAAAGAAAAAATGGATGAGCTATTTACTGATACATTGTAATAAATCCATTTTGGGAAAAATTTTAGAACACGGAAAATTTTAAAGTTTACTAAATTTTTTAAAAATTTCACGTTTTTCTCGAAAAGGGGGTTTCAAAATGAGTTTTTTCTAGGTTTGAATAAACAAATAAACTAGACTCGATGAGCTACAAGCTGATTCTTTGCTTTTTGGATGGTCCAAATATTGGAAAAAATTAGAGCAGGGAAAAATTTAAAGAAAAATAGATTTTTACATATTCACGATTTTCCCCAAAAAGTGGGTTCAAAATGAGTTTTCTAGGTTTGAATGACAAATACAAGTAAACTATATGAGCTACTAACTTATAAAATCCTTTTAGTAATCAGTCCACTATTGGCAAAGTTAGAGCACAAATGAAAGTAAACTGGATGAGCTACTAACTGATACATTCCCTTTTGTAATCACCCCAATATTGGCAAAGTTGAGATTACTCAATTTTTTCAAATTCACGATTTTCTCGAAAAGTGGTTTCAAAAAGAGTCTTCTACGTTTGAATGACAAATAAAAGTGAAATCGATTAGCTACTATATTATTACTCAATTTTTACAAATTCACGATTTTCTCGAAAAGTGGGTTCAAAATGAGTTTTCTGGGTTTGAATGACAAATGAAAGTAAACTGGATGAGCTACTTACTGATACATTGCTTTTTGTAATCATCCCACTATTGGCAAAGTCAGAACACGGAAAAGTTAAGTTTACTCAATTTTTACAAATTCACGATTTTCTAGAAAAGTGGGTTGAAAATGAGTTTTCTAGGTTTAAATGACAAATAAAAGTAGACTCGATGAGCTACTAGCTGATTCGTTGCTTTTTGTGATCGTCCAAATATTGGCAAAATTAGAGCACGGAAAAGTTAAGACTACTAGATTTTTACATATTCACGATATAAGTAAACTGGATGAACTACTAACTTATACATTGCTTTTTGTAATCATCTTACTATTGGGAAAGTTGGAGAAAGGAAAAGTTGAGATTAATGACATGATGAATGACAAATACAAGTAAACTGGATGAGCTACTAATTGATACATTCCCTTTTGTAATCATCCCAATATTGGAAAGTAAGAGCACGGAAAAGTTGGGATTACTCAATTTTTACAAATTCACGATTTTCTCGAAAAGTGGGTTCAAAATGAGTTTTCTGGGTTTGATTGACAAATAAAAGTAAACTAGATGAGCTACTTACTAATACATTCCCTTTTGTAATCATCCCAATATTGGCAAAGTAAAAGCACGGAAAAGTTGAGATTACTCAATTTTTACAAATTCACGATTTTCTAGAAAAGTGGGTTCAAAATGAGTTTTCTAGGTTTAAATGACAAAAATAACTAAACTAGATGAGCTACTAACTGATACTTTCCCTTTTGTAATCATCCCAATATTGGCAAAGCTAGAAAACGGAATAGTTAAGATTTCTCAATTTTTACAAATTCACGATTTTCTCGAAAAGTGGGTTCAAAATGAGTGTTCTATGTTTGAATGACAAATATAAGTAAACTCGATGAGCTACTTACCGATACATTGCTTTTTGTAATCATCCCACTATTGGCAAAGTTAGAACACGAAAAACTTAAGATTACTCAATTTTGACAAATTCACGATTTTTTCGAAAAGTGGGTTCAAAATGAGTTTTCTAGATTTGAATGACAAATACAAGTAAACTAGATAAGCTAGGGGGATAAGCAAAAGGAAATGTATCAGTTATTCCCTTTTGTAATCATCCCAATATTGGCAAATTTAGAGCACGGAAAAGTTAAGACTACTAGATTTTTACAAATTCACGATTCTGAGTTTTCTATGTTTGAATGACAAATGAAAGTAGGCAAAGTTAGAGCACTGAATAGTTGAGATTACTCAATTTTTACAAATTCACGATTTTCTCGAAAAGTGGGTTCAAAATGAGTTTTCTAGGTTTGAATGACAATTGAAAGTAAACTCGATGAGCTACTTACTGATACATTGCTTTTTGTAATCATCCCACTATTGGCAAAGTTAGAACACGAAAAACTTAATATTACTCAATTTTGACAAATTCACGATTTTCTCGAAAAGTGGGTTCAAAATGAGTTTTCTAGATTTGAATGACAAAAATAAGTTAACTAGATGAGCTGCTAACTGATCAATTCCCTTTTGTAATCATCCCAATATTGGCAAAGTTAGAGCACGGAAAAGTTAAGATTACTCAATTTTTACCAATTCACGATTTTCTCGAAAAGTGGGTTCAAATTGAGTTTCCTAGGTTTGAATGACAAATGAAAGTAAACTCGATGAGCTACTTACTGATACATTGCTTTTTGTAATCATCCCAACATTGGCAAAGTTAGAGCACGGAAACGTTAAGATTACTCAATATTTACAAATTCACGATTTTCTCGAAAAGTGGGTTCAAAATGAGTTTTCTAAATTTGAATGACAAATACAAGTAAACTAGATGAGCTACTTACTGATACATTGCTTTTTGTAATCATCCCACTATTGGCAAAGTAAGAACACGGAAAAGTTAAGATTACTCAATTTTTACAAATTCACGATTTTCTAGAAAAGTGGGTTCAAAATGAGTTTCTAGGCTTAAATGACAAAAATAACTAAACTAGATGAGCTACTAACTGATACTTTCCCTTTTGTAATCATCCCAATATTGGCAAAGCTAGAAAACGGAATAGTTAAGATTTCTCAATTTTTACAAATTCACGATTTTCTCGAAAAGTGGGTTCAAAATGAGTGTTCTATGTTTTAATGACAAATAAAAGTAATCTGGATGAGCTACTTACCGATACATTGCTTTTTGTAATCATCCACTTTTGGCAAAGTTAGAACACGAAAAACTTAAGATTACTCAATTTTGACAAATTACCGATTTTCTCGAAAAGTGGGTTCAAAATGAGTTTTCTAGATTTGAATGACAAATACAAGTAAACTATATGAGCTACTAACTGATACATTCCCTTTTGTAATCATCCCACTATTGGCAAAGTTAGAACCCGGAAAAGTTGAGATTACTCTATTTTTACAAATTCACGATTTTCTCGAAAAGTGGGTTCAAAATGAGTTTCTAGGTTTGAATAAAAAATGAAAAAACTGGATACTACTTACTGAACTTGTAATCATCCCATTTTGGGCAAATTTAGAAACACGGAATAGTTAAGATTACTAAAAAACAAATTCCGATTTTCTCAAAAAACGGGTTCAAAATGAGTTTTCTGGTTTGAATGCAAATAAAAGTAACTCAATAGCTACTTACTGATACATTGTTTTTTGAACACCCCCTATGGCAAAGTAAAACACGGAAAAAGTTAAGATTCTCAATTTTAACAAATTCACGATTTTTCAAAAGGGGTTTTCAAAATGATTTTTTCTAGATTTAAATGACAATGAAGTAAACTCGATGAGCCACAGCATACATTGCTTTTTGTGATGGCCCAAAATATTGGAAAAATTAGAGCAGGAAAATTTAAGACTACTAGATTTTTACATATTCAGATTAAAAAACGGGATGAACTACTAACTTATCATTGCTTTTTGTAATCATTTACTTTTGGGGAAAAGTTGGAGAAAGGAAAAGTTGAGATAATGAAATGATAAGAAAAAAAGTAAATGGATAGTAATTGAACATTCCCTTTTGTAATCATCCCAAATATTGGAAAGTAAGAGCAGGGAAAATTTTGGGATTACTCAATTTTTAAAAATTTTCACGTTTTTTCGAAAAGGGGGTTCAAAATTATTTTCTAGGTTTTGATTGACAAATAAAAGAAAACAGATGAGCTATTTTACTAATACATTCCTTTTGTAATCACCCAAAAAAATTGGCAAAGAAAAAAGCAGGAAAAGTTAAGATTACTCAATTTTAACAAATTCACGATTTCTCGAAAAAGTGGGTTCCAAAATGAGTTCTTCTAGGGTCTTGAATGACAAATGAAAGTAAACTAGGATGAGCTACTAACTGTACATTCCCTTTTTGAATCACCCACTAGATTGGCCAAAGTAGAGCACGGAAAGTAAGATTACTCAATTTTTACAAAATCCCGATTTTTTCTTCGAAAAGTGGGTCAAAATTTGAGTTTTCTAGGATCCGAATGGACAAAAAAATCACTTAGTAAACTTTATGAGCTACGAACTTTTGAAAATGCATTCCCTTTTGTAATCATCCCAATATTGGCAAAGTAAGAGCATGGATAAGTTGAGATTACTCAAAGTTTACAAATTCACGATTTTCTCGAAAAGTGGTTTCAAAATGAGTTTTCTAGGTTTGAATGACAAATGAAAGTAAACTCGATGAGCTACTAGCTAATACGTTGCTTTTTGTGATTGTCCAAATATTGGCAAAATTAGAGCACCGGAAAAGTCTTAAGACTACTAGATTTTTACAAATTCACGATTGCTCGAAAAGGGTTCAAAATGAGTTTTCTAGGTTTGACTGACAAATGAAAGAAACTCGACGAGCTACTTACTGATACATTGCTTTTTGTAATCATCCCACTATTTGCATAGTTTAGAAACACGGAAAGTTAAGACTACTAGATTTTTACAAATTCACGATTTTCCCGGAAAAGGGTTCAAAATCGAGTTTTCTAGATTTGAATGACAAATACAAGTAAACTAGATAAGATAGGGGACGGATAAGCAAAAGGAAATGTATCAGTTATTTCCGTTGGTAATCACCCAATACTGGCAAATTTAGAGCACGGAAAAAATTGAGATTACTCAATTTTTACAATTCACAATTTTTTCGAAGAGTGGGTTCCAAAACTAAGGTTTTCTAGGTTGAATGACAAATGAAAGTAAACTCGATGAGCACTTACTGATCCACTGCTTTTGTATAATCATCCCACTATTGGCCAAGTTAGAACACGGCACAGTTAAGATACTCAATTTCAAACAACATTCACGATTTTCTCCGAAAAGTGGGTTCAAAATGAGTTTTCTAGTTTGAATGAAAAGAAAGTAACTCGATGAGCTACTTACGATACATACTTTTTGTACTCATCCCACTATGCAAAGTTAGAGCACGGAAAAGTTAAGATTACTCAATTTTTACAAATTCAGATTTTCTCGAAAAAGTGGTTCAAAAAAATGAGTTTTCTAGGTTTGATGACAAATGAAAGTAAACTCGATGAGCTCTAACTGTTGCAGTCCGTTTGTAATCATCCAATTATTGGCCAAAGTTAGAGCACGGAAAAGTTGAAGATTACTCAATTTTTACAAATTCACGATTGTGAGGGATATTGCTAGGCGGGGATAAGCAAAAGGAATATGTATCAGTTATTTCCGTTGTAATCATCCCAATATTGGCAATTAGAGCACGGAAAATAGAGATTACCAATTTTACAAATTCACAATTTTTTTTCGAAAGAGTGAGGTTCCAACTAACGTTTTCTAGGTTTGACATGACAAAGAAAGTAAACTCGATGAGCCTACTTACTGATCCATGGCTTTTTGTAATCATCCACTATTGGCCCAAGTTAGAACACGGAAAAGTTAAGATACTACCCTCTCTCCCTCTCATTTCAACAAATTCACGATTTTCTCGAAAAGTGGTTCAAAATGAGTTTTCTAGGTTTGAATTGACAAATGAACAGTAAACTCGATGAGCTACTTACCGATTACATTACTTTTGTAAGCATTCCCACGATTGGCAAAGTTAGAGCACGGAAAAGTTAGATTATCAACTTTTACAAATCACGCATTTTCTCGCACAAAGTGGGTTCAAAAGAGTTTCTAGGTTGAATGACAAATCTAACAGTAAACTCGATGAGCTACTAACTGTTGCATTCCCGATTTGTAATATCCCCAATATTGGCAAAGTTAGAGCACGAAAAGTTAGATACTCAATTTTTACCAAATTCACGATTTTTTCAAAAAGGGGGTTTCAAATGACGTTTTCTAGGTTTGAATGACAAATACCAAGTAAACAAATGAGACTACTAACTCTATACATTCCCTTTTGTAATCATCCCACTATTGGCCAAAGTAAGAGCACGGAAAAGTTAAGATACGCATTTTACAAATTCACGGGATTTTCTCCGAATAAGGGGGTTCAAAAATTGAGTTTTCTAGATTTGAATGACAAATAAAGTAAACTAAATGAACTACAACTGATCACATCCTTTTTGTAATCATCCCAATATGGCAAAGTCTAGAGCAACGAAAAGTTACGATTACTCAATTTTACAAAATCACGATTTTCTCGAAAAGTGGGTTCAAAATGAGTTTTCTAGGTTTGAATGACAAATGAAAGTAAACTCGATGAGTACTCGATGTACTTACTGATACATTCCCTTTTGTAATCATCCCAATATTGGCAAAGTTAGAACACGGAAAAGTTAAGACTACTCAATTTTAACAAATTCACGATTTCTCGAAACGTGGCGTGTTCAAAATGAGTTTTATAGATTTGAATGACAAATAAAAAGTAAACTCGATGAGCTATTTACGATACATGCTTTTTGTAATCATCTCTTTAAATTGGGCCCAAATTTAAAGAGCAAAAAAAAGTTAAGATTACCAATTTAACCCAAAATTCCCCGATTTTTTTCAAAAAAAGGGGGTTTAAAAATTAAATTTTTTAAAATAATTTAAATGAAAAAATACAAAAAAACCCGGGAAAAGCTAGGGGGAAAGCAAAAGGAAAATTTGTATCGGGTTTTTTTCCGGTTTGTAATCATCCCAATTTTGGAAAAATTTTTTGGGGCACGGGAAAAATTGAGATTAGTAAATTTTTTACAAATTACGATTTTTTCGAAAAAGTGGGTTCCAAAGAGTTTTCAGGTTTGAATGACAAATGAAAGAAAAATTTCAAATGAGCTTTTATTTTAAAAAAACTTTTGCTTTTTGTAATCTTTCCCAACAAAATTGGCAAAAATTTAAAAAAAAGAGCAGGGTAAAAGTTAAAAACTACTAGTTTTTTTCAAATTAAGATTTTCCCCCAAAAAAGTGGGTTTAAAAAATGATTTTTTCTAGGTTTGAATGACAAAAAAAGTAAATCGTTTGAGTTTATTTTAACTGTTGCTTTCCCCTTTTGGGAAATTTTCCCAATTTGGAAAAGTTAGAGCCCCGGAAAAGTTGAAAAATTACTAAATTTTTTAACAAATTCACGATTTTCTCGGAAAAAAGTGGGTTCAAAATAAAGTTTTCTTAAGATTTTGAATGCCCAAAAAAAAGAAAAAACAAAAAAATAAAAAACTATTTAACTGAAAACTTTCCTTTTTTTTAAATCATCCCAATAGGGCCCAAAATTTAAAAAAGAGCACGGAAAAGTTGAAAATTTTAAAACTAAAATTTTAAAAAATTCACGATTTTTTTAAAAGTGGGTTAAAAATTGATTTTTCCCTGGGTTTTTAAATGACTAAGGGAAAAAAGAAAACCTCGATGAGCTATTTACTGATACCTTTCCCCTTTTTAAAACCCCTTCCCCAATTTTGGGGAAAAAAAGTTTAGAACCCCGGAAAAAGGTTTTTTAAAAGACAAAATCAATTTTTAAACAAAATTTTTTCCCAAACCCGGTTTTTCCCTTGGGAAAAAGTGGGTTCAAAAATGGGGTTTTCTGGGTTGAAATGACAAAAAAAAGAAAACCCCTGGGATGAGCTATTTCCCTGTTTTAATTGTTTTTTGGTAATCATCCCACTATTGGGCCCAAAAGGTTTAGGGGAAAAAAAGAAAATTTTTTTTAAGATTACTAAATTTTTAAAAAATTTCCCACGTTTTTGTAAAAGGGGATTTTTGGATTAGGGGGATAAGAAAAAAAGGAAATGTATCATTTATTTCCGTTTGGGGTTAATTCCCAAAAATTGGCAAATTTGGACCCCCCCCGAAAAATTTAGTTTAATCCAATTTTTTACAAATTCAGGGATTTTTTTCAAAAAAAGGGGGGGTTCCCGAATGGAGTTTTCTGGGGTTGAATGAAAAATAAAAGGGAAACCCCGATGGGGTTTATTTACTGAAATTTGTTTTTTTGTAACATCCCACTTTTGGGCCCAAAAATTTAAAAAGGAAAGGGGAAAATTTAAAGGGGCCCTATTTTCCAATTTTTTTAAACAAATTTCACGTTTTTCCCGGAAAAGGGGGGTTCAAAAATGAGTTTTTTTGGGTTTGGAATGACAAATAAAAGTAAACTCGATGAGCTACTTACTGATACATTGCTTTTTGTAATCATCTCCCCCAAATGGAAATTTTAGAGCACAAAAAAGTTAAAAGAAAACTCAATTTTTAAAAAAATTCAAAATTTTTTCAAAAAAAGGGGGTTAAAAATGAGTTTTCTAGTTTTAAAATTGACAAATACAAAAAAAAATAGATAAGCTAGGGGGATAAGCAAAAGGAAATGATCAGTTATTTCCTTTTGGAAATTTAAAAAAATCCCGGGTATTAAAATTTCTTAAAAGAAAAGGGAAAAAGGGGAAAAACCCAAA
>JANFPS010000227.1:0-24768 GCA_024703675.1 Drosophila nebulosa | reverse complement strand
CCATTTTTCGAGAAATGGAATTGTAAAATTGATTAATCTTAACTATTCCTTGTTCTATCTTTGCCAATATTGGGATGATTACAAAAGGGAATGTATCAGTTAGTAGCTCATCTAGTTTAGTTATTTTTGTCATTCAAACCTAGAAAACTCATTTTGAACCCACTTTTCGAGAAAATCGTGAATTTGTAAAAATTGAGTAATCTCAACTTTTCCGTGCTCTAAACTTTGCCAATATTGGGATGATTACAAAGAGAATGTTTTAGTAAGTAGCTCTCTAGTTTATTTGTTTTTTGGGTCAATCAAACCTAGAAAACTCATTTTGAACCCACTTTTCGAGAAAATGTGAATTTGAAAAAATTTGGGAGTATTCTTAACTTTTCCGTGTTCTAACTTTGCCAATATTGGGATGATTACAAAAGCAATGTATTAATTAGTAGCTCATCTAGTTTTACTTGTATTTGTCATTCAAACCTAGAAAAACTCATTTTGAACCCACTTTTCGAGAAAATCGTGAATTTGTAAAAATTGATTTATCTCAACTTTTCCGTGCTCTAACTTTGCCAATATTGGGATGATTACAAAAAGCAGTGTATTAGTAAGTAGCTCATCGAGTTAACTTTTATTTGTCATTCAAACGTAGAAAACTTATTTTGAACGCACTTTTCGAAAAAATCGTGAATTTGTAAAAAATTGAGTAATCTCAATTTTTCCGTGCTCTAACTTTGCCAATATTGGGATGATTACAAAAGGGAATGTTTTAGTAAGTAGCTCATCTAGTTTACTTGTATTTGTCAATCAAACCTAGAAAACTCATTTTGAACCCACTTTTCGAGAAAATCGTGAATTTGTAAAAATTGAGTATTCTAACTTTCCGTGTTCTAACTTTGCCGATAGTGGGATGATTACAAAAGGAATGTTTTAGTAAGTAGCTCATCTAGTTTTACTTGTTTTTGTCAATCAAACCTAGAAAACTCATTTTAAACCCACTTTTCGAAAAAAATCGTGAATTTTTAAAATTGATTATTCTTAATTTTTCCGTGTTCTAACATTGCCAATTTTGGGGATGATTTCAAAAAGCAATGTATTAGTAAGTAGCTCATCTAGTTTATTTGTATTTGTCATTAAAATCTAGAAAACTCATTTCGAACCCACTTCTCGAGAAAATCGTGAATTTGTAAAAATTGAGTAATCTCAACTTTTCCGTGCATTACTTTGCCAATATTGGGATGATTACAAAAAGCAATGTATCAGTAAGTAGCTCATCGAGTTTACTTTTATTCGTCATTCAAACGTAGAAAACTCATTTTGAACCCATTTTTCGAGAAAATCGTGAATTCGTAAAAATTGAGTAATCTCAACTTTTCCGTGCTCTAATTTTGCCAATATTGGGATGATTCAAAAGGGAATGTTTAGTAAGTAGCTCATCTAGTTTACTTGTATTTGTCAATCAAACCTAGAAAACTCATTTAACCCACTTTTCGAGAAATCGTGAATTTGTAAAAATTGAGTATTCTTAACTTTTCCGTGTTATAACTTTGCCAATATTGGGATGATTACAAAAAGCAATGTATTAATTAGTAGCTCATCTAGTTTACTTGTATTTGTATTCAAATCTGGGAAAACTCATTTTGAACCCACTTTCGAAAAAATCGTGAATTTGTAAAAAAAATTGAGTATTCTAACTTTTCCGTGTTCTAACTTTTGCCAATATTGGGTTTTTTGAAATTACAAAAAGCAATGTATTAATTAGTACTCATTAGTTTACTTGTATTTGTCATTCAAATCTAAGAAAAAAACTCATTTTGAACCCACTTTTCGAGAAAATCGTGAATTTGTTAAAATTGAGTTATCTCAACTTTTCCGTGCTCTAACTTTGCCAATATTGGGATGATTACAAAAAGCAATGTATCATAAGTAGCTCATCAGTTTACTTTATTCGTCATTCAAAACTAGAAAACTCATTTTGAACCACCTTTTCGAGAAAATCGTGAATTTGTAAAAATTGAGTAATCTTTGCTTTTCGGTTCTATCTCAATTTTTTCCGTCCCTCTAATTTGGGGCCAATTTGGGATGTTTAAAAAAGGGGAAAATTATCATTTATTTAGCTCATCTAGTTTACTTGTTTTTTGGGCCCCCCATTAAAAATCTAAAAAACCCTCATTTTGAACCCACTTTTCGAGAAAATCGGGGAATTTGTAAAATTGAGTACTCTTAATTTTTCCCTTTGTTCTTTTTTTTTGCCAATAGGGGTGATTAAAAAAAGCAATGTATCAAAAGGTACTCATCTGAGTTTTACTTTATTTGTCTTCAAACCTAAAAAACCCCAAAAAAAAAATCATTTTGAACCCATTTTTTCGGAAAATCGGTGAATTTGTAAAAATTTAAAGTAATCTAAAATTTTTCCCGTGCTCAAAATTTTTGCCAATTTTGGGGAATGTTTTAAAAAAGGGGAAATTGTATCAGTAGTAGTCATAAATTTTTATTTTCATTTTTTCTAAAAACCCAAAAAAAACTCATTTAAACCCCCAATTTTAAAGAAATCGTAAATTTGTTAAAATTGATTTTATCTCAATTTTTCCGTGTCAAACTTTGCAAATAGTGGGATGATTAAAAAGGAACGTATTATTAGTAGCTCATCGATTTTTACTTTCTTTTGCCATTAAACTAGAAAATTCTTTTTGGGAACCCACTTTTGGGAAAAAAACGTGAATTTTTTAAAAAATTGGAGTAATTTTTTGCTTTTTCGTTTTCTAATTTTCCCAATAGGGGGGGGAATGTTTTAAAAAAAAACCCCCCAATGTATCAGTAAGAAAGCTCCTCGAGTTTACTTTTATTTGTCTTTTAAAACCCTAGACAACTCATTTTAAAACCCACTTTACGAAAAAATCGTGAATTTGTAAAAATTGAGTATTCTCAACTTTTTCCGTGCTCAAATTTCCCCCCCCAATTTTGGGTGATTAAAAAAGCAATGTAGCTCATTAGTTTACTGTTTTTGCCCATTAAAATCTAGAAAACTCTTTTTGAACCCCATTTTTCGGGAAAATCGGAATTTGAAAAATTTTGGGAGAATCTTAACTTTTCCGTGCTCAACTTTCCCAATTTTGGGGATATTACAAAAAGCAATGTACCCAGTAAGTAGCTCATCGATTTATTTTTCTTTTGCCCATTTAAAAACCTAAAAAAACTCATTTTAAACCCCATTTTTTAGAAAAAACTTTAATTGGGTTTAAAAAATTTAGAAAATTTTAAAAATTTTTTGTTCCCCAAACCTTTGCCAATTTTGGGATGATTAAAAAAAGCAATGTATTAATTAGTAGCCCCCTATTTTACTTGTATTTGAATTCAAATCTAGAAAACTCATTTTGAACCCACTTTTCAAGAAATCGTAAATTTTAAAAAATTGGAGTATTCTAAAAATTTTTCCCGTTTTTCTAATTTTGGGAAAAAATAGTTGGTGAGTAAAAAAAACCCCCAAAGGGAAATTAAAAGACTCATCTATTTTACTTGTATTTGTAATTCAAATCTAGAAAACTCATTTTGAACCCCTTTTCAAAAAAAAATTGGGTGAATTTGAAAAATTTAAAGGGGAAAAATTTTTTTTAAAACCTTTTCCTGTTTAAATTTTGCCAATTTTTTTAAAGATGATTACAAAAGCAATATATAAGTAGTAGTTTCACCCATTTTTTACTTTCATTTTTCATTCAAACCTAGGAAACTAATTTTGAACCCATTTTTTTCGAAAAAATCGTAAATTAGTAACCCTCAATTTTTTCCGTGTTTAAAATTTTTGAAAAGTTTTGGGAGGGATCACAAAAAGCAAATTTCATCAAAGCAGCTAATCATTTTAAATTTGTATTTTCTTTCAAACCTAGAAAATCATTTTAAAACCCCCCTTTTTCGAAAAAAAATCGTAAATTTAAAAAAATTGTTTAAAAATTAACTTTTCCCTTTTTTCTAATTTGCCAAATTGATATGATTACAAAAGGGAATGTTCAGTTAGTAGTCACCCAGTTTAGTTTTTTTTTGTAAATTCAAACCTAAAAAAACTCATTTTAAAACCCATTTTTTCGGGGAAAATCTTTGAATTTTTTTAAAAAATTGAGTAATCTCAACTTTTTCCGTGCTTTTTAATTTCCCCAATTTGGGATGATTAAAAAAGGGAATGTTTAGTAAGTAGCTAAATTATTTTACTTGATTTGTAAAAAAAAACCCTAGAAAACTCTTTTTAAACCCATTTTTTCGGGGGAAAATCGTGAATTTGAAAAAAAATTGGGGTTTTCCTTAATTTTTCCGGGTTTCCTAATTTTGGGCCAATATTGGGTTTATTAAAAAAAGAAATGTTTTAATTAGTACCTCATCTATTTTTATTTTGTTTTTTGTCATTCAAATCTGGGAAAAATCTTTTTGAACCCATTTTTCGAGAAAATCGTGAATTTTTTAAAAATTTGAGTTATCCCCAATTTTTTTGGGGGGCTCTAACTTTGCCAATATTGGATGATTACAAAAAGCAATGTATCAGTAAGTAGCTCATCAAGTTTATTTTTTATTTCCCCATTAAAAACGTAGAAAAACTCATTTTAAACCCCCTTTTTTCCGAGAAAAAGGTTTTTTTGGGAAAAATTGATTTACTCTTAATTTTTTCCTTTCCCTCTAACTTTGCCAATAGGGGGGATGTTTTACAAAGGGAATGTAAATTTTAGTAGCTCACCCTATTTTAAATTTGTTTTTGTCATTCAAATCAAAAACTCATTTTAAAACCCCCTTTTCGAAAAAATCGTGAATTTTTTAAAAATTGAGTTATTTTTAAATTTTTTTTCGGTGCTCTAGCTTTGCAAATAATGGGATGATTCAAAAACAATGTACCCCCCGAAAAAGTAGCTCACCCTAGTTTACTTGTTTTTGGGTCATTAAAAACCTAGAAAATCTTTTTGAACCATTTTTCTGAGAAAATCGTAAATTTGGAAAAAAAATTGAGAAATCTTAATTTTTCCGTCTTTTTACTTCGCCAATAGGGGGATAAATTAAAAAAAGGGAATGTATCGAAATAGCTCAATTTTTAGTTTACTTTCTTTTGTCATTAAAAACCTAGAAAACCCCATTTTAAACCCCCACTTTTCGAGAAAACCCGGAAATTTTTTTAAAATTGAGTACTTTTAAAATTTTCCCGGTTTTACTTTGCAATAGTGGGATGATTACAAAAAGCAATGTTTTAATTAGTAGCTCACCCGGGATATTGTTTTTGCATTCAAATCTGGAAACCCCTTTTGAACCCCCCCCCCTTTTGGGAAAAAATTCGTGAATTTGTAAAAAATTGAGTAATTTTTGCTTTTTCGTGTTTAATTTTAAAAATAGTGGGTTTGATTACAAAAAGCAATGTATCAGTAAGTAGCTCATCACGTTTACTTTTTTTTATCATTCAAACGTAGAAAACTTATTTTGAACGCACTTTTCGAGAAAATCGTAAATTTGTAAAAATTGAGTAATCTCAACTTTTCCGTGCTCTATCTTTGCAAATAGTGGGATGATTACAAAAGGGAACGTATTAGTTAGTAGCTCATCGAGTTTACTTGTATTTGTCATTCAAATCTAGAAAATCTTTTTTGAACACACTTTTCGAGAAAATCGTAAATTTGTAAAAATTGAGTAATCTTAACTTTTTTGTTCTCTAACTTTGCCAATATTGGGATGATTATAAAAGGGAATGTATTATTTAGTAGCTCATCTATTTATTTGGGTTTTTGTCATTCAAATCTAGAAAACTCATTTTGAACCCATTTTCAGAATCTGTAAAAATTGAGTATCTTAACTTCTCTTTGCTTTTAACTTTCCCAATTTTGGGGATGATTATAAAAAGCAATGTATCGGTCAGTAGCTCTTTCGGGTTTACTTTCATTTGTCATTCAAACCTGGAGAACTCTTTTTGAACCCATTTTTCGAGAAAATCGTAAATTTTGGGTAAAATTTGAGTAATCTTAACTTTTTTGTTCTCTAACTTTGCCAATATTGTGATGATTACAAAAAGCAATGTATCAGTAAGTAGCTCATCGAGTTACTTTCATTTTCATTCAAACCTGGGAAAACTCATTTTGAACCCACTTTTCGAGAAAATCGTGAATTTGTAAAAATTAAGTGATCTTAACTTTTCCGTGCTCTAACTTTGGCAATAGTGGAATGAGTACAAAAAGCAATGTATTAATTCGTAGCTCATCTAGTTTACTTATTTTGAACCCACTTTTCGAAAAAATTGTGAATTTGTAAAAATTAAGTAATCTTAACTTTTCCATGCTCTAATTTTGCCAATGTTGAGATGATTACAAAAAGCAATATATCAGTAAGTAGCTCATCCAGTTTACTTTCATTTTTCGTTCAAACCTAGGAAACTAATTTTGAACCCACTTTTCGAGAAAATCGTGAATTAGTAATCTCAACTTTTCCGTGCTATAATTTTGCCAGTATTGGGACGATCACAAAAAGCAATATATCATCTAGCAGCTAATCGAGTTTACTTGTATTTGTCATTCAAACCTAGAAAAGTCATTTTGAACCCACTTTTCGAGAAAATCGTGAATTTGTAAAAATTGAGTAACCTCAACTTTTCCGTGCTCTAACTTTGCAATATTGGGATGATTACAAAAGGGAATGTTTTAGTAAGTAGCTCATCTAGTTTACTTGTATTTGTCAATCAAACCTAGAAAACTCATTTTGAACCCACTTTTCGAGAAAATCGTTAAATTTTGTAAAAATTGAGTATTCTTAATTTTCCGTGTTCTAACTTTGCCAATTTTGGGGATGATTACAAAAGCAATGTTTTAATTAGTAGCTCATCTAGTTTACTTGTATTTGTCATTCAAATCTAGAAACTCATTTTGAACCCACTTTTCGAGAAAATCGTGAATTTGTAAAAATTGAGTTATCTCAACTTTTCCGTGCTCTAACTTTGCCAATATTGGGAAGATTACAAAAAGCAATGTATCAGTTAGTAGCTCATCAGTTTACTTTCATTTGTCATTCAAACGTAGAAAACTCATTTTGAACCCACTTTTCGAGAAAATCGTGAATTTGTAAAAATTGAGTACTCTTAACTTTTCCGTTCTCTAACTTTGCCAATAGTGGGATGATTACAAAAGGGAATGCATTAATAAGTAGCTCATCTAGTTTACTTGTATTTGTCATTCAAATCTAGAAAACTCATTTGAAACCCACTTTTCGAGAAAATCGTGAATTTGTAAAAATTGAGTATTCTTAACTTTTCCGTGTTCTAACTTTGCCAATATTGGGATGATTACAAAAAGCAATGTATTAATTAGTAGCTCATCTAGTTTACTTGTATTTGTCATTCAAATCTAGAAAAACTCATTTTGAACCCACTTTTCGAGAAAATCGTGAATTTGGTAAAATTGAGTTATCTCAACTTTTCCGTGCTCTAGCTTTGCCAATATTGGGATGATTACAAAAAGCAATGTATCAGTAAGTAGCTCATCGAGTTTACTTTCATTTGTCATTCAAACCTAAAAAACTCATTTTGAACCCACTTTTTGAGAAAATCGTGAATTTGTAAAAATTGAGTAATCTCAACTTTTCCGTGCTCTAACTTTGCCAATATTGGGATGATTATAAAAAGCAATGTATCAGTCAGTAGCTTATCGAGTTTACTTTTATTTGTCATTCAAACGTAGTAAACTCATTTTGAACCCACTTTTCGAGAAAATCGTGAATTTGTAAAAATTGAGTATTCTTAACTTTTCCGTGTTCTAACTTTGCCAATATTGGGATGATTACAAAAGCAATGTAGCTCATCTAGTTTACTTGTATTTGTCATTCAAATCTAGAAAACTCATTTTGAACCCACTTTTCGAGAAAATCGTGAATTTGTAAAAAATTGAGTAATTTGCTTTTTCGTGTTCTAACTTTGCCAATATGGGATGATTACAAAAAGCAATGTATCAGTAAGTAGCTCATCGAGTTACTTTTATTTGTCATTCAAAACGTAGAAAAACTATTTGAACCCACTTTTCGAGAAAATCGTGAATTGTAAAAATTGAGTAATCTAACTTTTCCGTGCTCTAACTTTCGCCAATATTGGGATGATTACAAAAGGAATGTATCAGTTAGTAGCTCATCGAGTTTACTTTCATTTGTCATTCAAACTAGAAAACTCATTTTGAACCCACTTTTCGAGAAAATCGTGAATTTGTTAAAATTGAGTATCTTAACTTTCCGTGTTCTAACTTTGCCAATAGTGGGATGATTACAAAGAGCAATGTATTAATAGTAGCTCATCTAGTTTACTTGTATTTGTCATTCAAATCTAGAAAACTCATTTTGAACCCACTTTTCGAGAAAATCGTGAATT
Source organism: Drosophila nebulosa (assembly GCA_024703675.1). Taxonomy (NCBI): domain Eukaryota; kingdom Metazoa; phylum Arthropoda; class Insecta; order Diptera; family Drosophilidae; genus Drosophila; species Drosophila nebulosa. Next base: position 16,415 of record JANFPS010000227.1, on the reverse strand, counting down.
TGTAAAAATTGAGTAATATTTGCTTTTTCGTGTTCTAACTTTGCCAATAGTGGGATGATTACAAAAAGCAATGTATCAGTAAGTAGCTCATCGAGTTAACTTTTATTTGTCATTCAAACGTAGAAAACTTATTTTGAACCCACTTTTCGAGAAAATCGTGAATTTGTAAAAATTGAGTAATCTCAACTTTTCCGTGCTCTAACTTTGCCAAATAGTGGGATGATTAAAAAGGGAACGTATTAGTTAGTAGCTCATCGAGTTTACTTTCATTTCTCATTCAAACCTAGAAAATTAATTTTGAACCCACTTTTCGAGAAAATCGTGAATTTGTTAAAATTGAGTACTCTTAACTTTTCCGTGTTCTTACTTTGCCAATAGTAGGATGATTACAAAAAGCATTGTATCAGTAAGTAGCTCATCGAGTTTACTTTCATTTGTCATTCAAACCTAGACAACTCATTTTGAACCAATTTTTTGAGAAAATCGTGAATTTGTAAAAATTGAGTAACTTCACTTTTCCGTGCTCCAACATTGCCAATATGGGATGATTACAAAAGGTAATGTATCAGTTAGACTCATCTTTAATTGTATTTGTCTTTCAAATCTAAAAACTCATTTTAAACCCCACTTTCGAAAAAAATCGAGAATTTGTAAATATTGAGTAATCTAAACTTTTCCGATATTGGGACGATTTAAAAAGCAATGTTTTAGTTAGTAGCTCATACAGTTTACTTACTATACTTAAAATCTAAAAAAACTCTTTTTGAACCCACTTTCAAAAAATCGTGAATTGTAAAAATTGAGTAATCTTAACTTTTCCGTGCTCTATCTTTGAAAATAGGGGATAAATTAAAAAGGGGAACGTATTAGTTGTAGTCATCGAGTTACTTTCTTTGTCTTCAAACCTAAAAAATTCATTTTGAACCCATTTTTGGGAAAAAATCGTGAATTTGTTTAAAATTTTTTCCCAAATTTTTTCCGTGCCTAATTTTGCCAAATTGGGAGATTAAAAAACAATGTATCTAAGTAGCTCATCTAGTTTACTTGAAATTTGTCTTTAAAATCTAGAAAACCATTTTGAACCCACTTTTCGAAAAAAATCGTAAATTTGAAAAAATTTGGTAATTTAACTTTTCCGTGCTCTAACTTTTGCAAATAGTGGGATGATTAAAAAAGGGGAACGTTTTATTAGTGTAGCTCATCATTTTATTTTATTTGTCATTAAAACCTAAAATTTTTTGAACCCACTTTTATCGTGATTTGAAAAAATTTAGTAATCTTAACTTTTCCGTGGCTCTAACTTCGCCAATATTGGGATGATTCAAAAGGGAATGTATCATTTTAGTAGCTCCTCTAGTTTACTTTCATTTGTCATTCAAACCTAGAAAACTCATTTTGAACCCACTTTTCGAGAAAATCGTGAATTTGTTAAAATTGAGTACACTTAACTTTGCCGTGTTCTAACTTTGCCAAATAGTGGGATTGATTACAAAAGGGAATGTATCAGTTAGTAGCTCATCTAGTTAATTTGTATTTGTCATTCAAATCTAGAAAACTCATTTTGAATCGTGAATTTGTAAAAATTGAGTAATCTTTGCTTTTTCGTGTTCTAACTTTGCCAATAGTGGGATGATTACAAAAAGCAATGTATCAGTTAGTAGCTCATCCAGATTACTTTTATTTGTCATTCAAAAGTAGAACACTCATTTTGAACCCACTTTTCGAGAAATCGTGAATTGTAAAAATTGAGTATTCTCAACTTTTCCGTACTCTAACCTTGCCAATATTGGGACGATTTAAAAAAGCAATGTTTCAGTTAGTAGCTCATACAGTTTACTTACATATGTCATTCAAATCTAGAAAACTCATTTTGAACCCACTTTTCGAAAAAATCGTGAATTTGTAAAAATTGAGTAATCTCAACTTTTCCGTGCTCTAACTTTGCCAATGTAGGATGATTACAAAAGGGAATGTATCAGTTAGTAGCTCATCTATTTTTACTTGTATTTGTCATTCAAATCTAAAAAACTCATTTTAAACCCCACTTTTCGAGAAAATCGTGAATTTGTAAAGTTTGAGTAATCTTAACTTTTCCGTGTTCCAACTTTGCCAATATTGGGATGATTACAAAAATCAATGTATTAATTAGTAGCTCATCTAGTTTACTTGTATTTGTCATTCAGATCTAGAAACTCATTTTGAACCCACTTTTCGAGAAAATCGTGAATTTGTAAAAATTGAGTAATCTTAACTTTTCCGTGCTCTAACTTTGCCAATATTGGGATGATTACAAAAGGGAATGTACCAGTTAGTAGCTCATCTATTTACTGTCCATTTGTCATTCAAACCTAGAAAACTCATTTTGCACCCACTTTTCGAGAAAATCGTGAATTCGTTAAAATTGAGTACTCTTAACTTTTCCGTGTTCCAACTTTGCCAATATTGGGATGATTACAAAAGGGAATGTATCAGTTAGTAGCTTCATCTAGTTTACTTGTATTTGTCATTCATCATTCATTAATCTCAACTTTTCCGTTTCTTAAACTTTCCCAATGTAAGATGATTCAAAAAGCATGTATCAGTTAGTAGTTCATTCAGTTACTTATATTTGTCATTCAAACCTAGAAAACTCTTTTTGGGAACCCACTTTTTGAGATAATCGTGAATTTATAAACTTGAGTTATCTAAATTTTTTTCCGTGCTCTAACTTTGCCAATTTTGGGGATGATTACATAAAGGAATGTATTAGTAAGTAGCTCATCTAGTTTACTTTGATTTGTCATTCAAACCTAGAAATTTCATTTTGAACCCACTTTTCGAGAAAATCGTGAATTTGTAAAAATTGAGTAATCTTTGCTTTTTCGTGTTCTAACTTTGCCAATATTGGGATGATTACAAAAGGGATAATATCAGTAAGTAGCTCATAAAGTTTATTTTCATTTGTCATAAAAATCAAGATAACTCACTTTGAACCCACTTTTAAAGAAATCGTAAATTTTTGTTTAAAAATTGAGTTATCTAAACTTTTCCGTGCTCAAACTTTGCCAATATTGGGATGATTACAAAATCAATGTATCAGTAAGTAGCTCATCGAGTTTACCTTTATTTGTCATTATTCAAACCTAGAAAACTCTTTTAAACCCCCTTTTCGAGAAAATCGTGAATTTGTAAAAATTGAGTAATCTTAACTTTTCCGTGCTTTTTCCAATAATGGGATGATTACAAAAGGGAATGTATCAGTTATAGCTTATCTAGTTTTTTTGTATTTGTCCATTCAAATCTAGAAACTCGTTTTGAACCCATTTTTCATGAATCTGAAAAAATTGAGTAATCTTAACTTTTCCTTGCTCTAACTTTGCCAATATTGGGATGATTATAAAAAGCAATGTATCAGTCAGTAGCTCATCGAGTTTACTTTTATTTGTCATTCAAACCTAGAAAAGTCATTTTGAACCCACTTTTCGAGAAAATCGTGAATTTGTAAAAATTGAGTAATCTTAACTATTCCTTGTTCTAACTTTGCCAATATTGGGATGATTAAAAAAGGGGAAAGTATCATTTTAGTACCCTCATCTATTTTAGTTTTTTTTGTCATCCAAACCTAGAAAACTCATTTTGAACCCACTTAACTTTTCCTTGCTCTAACTTTGCCAATATTGGGATGATTTTAAAAAGCAATGTATCAGTCAGTAGCTCATCGAGTTTACTTTCATTTGTCATTCAAACCTAGAAAACTCATTTTGAACCCACTTTTCGAGAAAATCGTGAATTTGTAAAACTTGAGTAATTTCAAGTTTTCCGTGCTCTAACTTTGCCAATATTGGGATGACTTTAAAAGGGAATGTATTAGTTAGTAGCTCATCAAGTTTACTTGTATTTGTCATTCAGATCTAGAAAACTCATTTTGAACCCACTTTTCGAAAACATCGTGAATTTGTAAAATTGAGTAATTTTTAACTTTTCCGTGCTTCTTACTTTGCCAATAGTGGGATGTTTTACAAAAAAGCATGTATCAGTAAGTAGGTCATCGAGTTTACTTTCATTTGTCATTCAAACCTAGAAAATTCATTTTGAACCCACTTTCGAGAAAATCGTGAATTTTTTAAAAATTGAGTACTCTTAACTTTTCCGTGCTCTAATTTTGCCAATAGTGGGATGATTACAAAAGAAATGTATCAGTAAGAAGCTCATCGAGTTTTACTTTCATTTGTCATTCAAACCTAGAAAACTCATTTTGACCCACTTTTCGAGAAAATCGTAAATTTGTAAAAAACTTGAGCAATTTCAATTTTTTCCGTCCCTCTAACTTTCCCATATTGGGATGACTTTAAAAGGGAATGTATTAGTTAGTAGCTCATCAAGTTTACTTGTATTGTCATTCAGATCTAGAAACTCATTTTGAACCCAAATTTTCGAAAAATCGTGAATTTGTAAAAATTGAGTAATCTTTGCTTTTTCGTGTTCTAACTTTCCCAAATAGTGGGATGACTAAAATAAGCAATGTATCAGTAAGTAGTTTCATCGAGTTTACTTTTATTTGTCATTCAAACGTAGATAACTCATTTTGAACCCACTTTTCGAGAAAATCGTGAATTTGTAAAAATTGGGTAATCTTAACTTTTCCGTGTTCTAACTTTGCCAATATTGGGATGATTACAAAAAGCAATGTATTGATTTGCAGCTCATCTAGTTTATTTGTATTTGTCATTCAAATCTAGAAAACTCATTTTGAACCCACTTTTCGAGAAAATCGTGAATTGGTAAAAATTGAGTAATCTTAACTTTTCCGTTCTCTTACTTTGAAAAAGGGGGATGTTTACAAAAGGGAATGTATAAGTTAGTAGCTCATCTAGTTTACTTGTATTCGTCATTCAAATCTAAAAAAACTAATTTTGAACCCACTTTTCGAGAAAATCGTGAATTTGTAAAAATTGAGTAATCTTAACTTTCCGTGCTCTAATTTTGCCAATTTTGGGGTGTTTACAAAAGGAAATGTATCAGTTAGTAGCTCATCTAGTTTAGTTATTTTTGTCATTTAAACCTAGAAAACTCTTTTTGGAACCCACTTTTCTAGAAAATCGTGAATTTGTAAAATTGAGTAATCTTAACTATTCCTTGTTCTAGACATTGCCAATAGTGGGATGATTACAAAAGGGAAGGTAAAAGTTAGTAGCTCATCTAGCAAATTTGAAATTTGTCATTCAAATCTAGAAAACTCATTTTGAACCCACTTTTCGAGAAAATCGTGAATTTGTAAAAATTGAGTAATCTTAACTATTCCTTGTTCTAACATTGCCAATAGTGGGATGATTACAAAAGGGAATGTATCAGTTAGTAGCTCATCTAGCAAATTTGTATTTGTCATTCAATCTAGAAAACTCATTTTGAACCCACTTTTCGAGAAAATCGTGAATTTGGAAAATTTGAGTAATCTTAACTTTTCCGTGTATTAACTTTGCCAAAAGTGGGATGATTACAAAAGGGAATGTATAAGTTAGTACCCCTCATCTATTTACTTGTATTCGTCCCATTCACAATTTTAAAAAAACTTATTTTTGAACCCACTTTTCGAGAAAATCGTGAATTGTAAAAAATTGAGTAATTTTAAAACTATTCCTTGTTCTAACATTGCCAAATTTTTGGGGATGATTACAAAAAGGGCAATGTAAAAATTTAGTTGCTCATCTAGTTTACTTGTTTTGTCATTCAAATCTAGAGAACTCATTTTGAACCCACTTTTCGAGAAAATCGTGTATTTGTAAAAATTGAGTAATCTTAACTTTTCTGTTCTCTTACTTTGCCAAAAGTGGGATGATTACAAAAGGGAATGTATAAGTTATACTCATCTAGTTTACTTGTATTCGTCATTCAAATTTTAAAAAAAACTTATTTGAACCCACTTTTCGAGAAAATCTAAATTTTGTAAAAATTGAGTAATCTTAACTTTTCCGTGCTCTAACTTTGCCAATATTGGGATGATTACAAAAGGAAATGTATCAGTTAGTAGCTCATCTAGTTTAGTTATTTTTGTCATTTAAACCTAGAAAACTCATTTGGAACCCACTTTTCTAGAAAATCGTGAATTTGTAAAAATTGAGTAATCTCAACTTTTCCGAGCTCCAACTTTCCCAATAGTAAGATGATTACAAAAGGGAATGTTTTAGTAAGTAGCTCATCTAGTTTACTTGTATTTGTCAATCAAGCCTAGAAAACTCATTTTGAACCCACTTTTCGAGAAATGGGTGAATTGTAAAAATTGAGTAATCCAACATTTCCGTGCTTTAACTTTGCCAATATTGGGATAATTACAAAAGGGAATGTATCAGTTAGTAGTTCATTCAGTTTACTTATATTTGTCATTCAAACCTAGAAAACTCATTTTGAACCCACTTTTTGAGAAAATCGTGAATTTATAAAACTTGAGTTATCTCAAGTTTTTCGTGCTCTAACTTTGCCAATTTTTGGATGATTACATAAGAGAATGTATTAGTAAGTAGCTCATCTATTTTTACTTTTATTTTCATTCAAACCTAGAAAACTCATTTTGAACCCACTTTTCGAGAAAATCGTGAATTTGTAAAAATTGAGTAATCTCAACTTTTCCGTGCTCAAACTTTGCCAATATTGGATGATTACAAAAGGGATTGTATCAGTAAGTAGCTCATAAGTTTTTTTTTCATTTGTCATAAAATTCAGAAAAACTCACTTTGAACCCACTTTTAAAGAAAATCGTGAATTTGTTAAAATTGAGTTATCTCAACTTTTCCGTGCTCTAACTTTGCAAATAGTGGGATGATTACAAAAGGGAACGTATTAGTTGGTAGCTCATCGAGTTTACTTTTATTTGTCATTCAAATCTAGAAAACTCATTTTGAACCCACTTTTCGAAAAAATCGTGAATTTGTAAAAATTAAGTAATCTCAACTTTTTCGTGCTCTAACTTTGCCAATATTGGGATGATTACATAAGAGAATGTATTAGTAATAGCTCATCTAGTCTACTTTTATTTGTCATTAAAAACCTAAAAAACTCATTTTAAACCCACTTTTCGAGAAAATCGTGAATTTGTCAAATTAAGTAATCTCAACTTTTCCGTGCTCTAACTTTGCCAATATTGGGATGATTATATAAGAGAATGTATTAGTAAGTAGCTCATCTAGTTTACTTTTATTTGCCCATTCAAACTAGAAAACTCTTTTTTAAAACCCACTTTTCGAGAAAATCGTGAATTTGTCAAAATTAAGTAATCTCAACTTTTCCGTGCTCTAACTTTGCCAATATTGGGATGATTACAAAAGGGATTTTATCAGTAAGTAGCTCATAAAGTTTACTTTCATTTGTCATAAAAATCAAGAATACTCACTTTGAACCCACTTTTAAAGAATCTGTAAAAATTGAGTAATCTTAACTTTTCCTTGCTCTAACTTTGCCAATATTGGGATGATTATAAAAAGCAATGTATCAGTCAGTAGCTCATCGAGTTTACTTTCATTTGTCATTGAAACCTAAAACACTCATTTTAAACCCACTTTTCGAAAAAATCGTGAGTTTGTAAAAATTGAGTAATCTCAACTTTTCCGTGCTCCTAACTTTGGCCAATAGTGGGATGATTACAAAAAGCAAGGTATCAGTAAGTAGCTCATCGATTTTTACTTTCATTTGTCATTAAAAACCTAGAAAACTCATTTTGAACCCACTTTTCGAGAAAATCGTGAATTTGTTAAATTGAGTACTCTTAACTTTCCGTGTTCCAATTTTTGCCAATAGTGGGATGTTTACAAAAAGAAATGTATCAGAAAGTAGCTCATGATTTTACTTTCATTTGTCATTCAAACCTAGAAAAACTCTTTTTTAAAACCCACTTTTCGAGAAAATCTTGAACTTGTAAAAATTGAGTAATCTCAACTTTTTCGTGCTCAACTTTCCAATATTGGGACGATCAAAAAAGCAATATATCAGCTAGCAGCAAATCGAGTTTATTTTTATTTGTCATTCAAACGTAGAAAACTCATTCCCCAAAAAGTGGTTCAACTTTTCGAGAAAACCCGTGAATTTTGTAAAATTGAGTATTTTAACTTTTCCGTGTTCTAACTTGCCAATATTGGGATGATTAAAAAAAACAATGTATTAATTAGTAGCTCATCTAGTTTACTTGTATTTTGTCATTCAAATCTAGAAAACTCATTTTGAACCCATTTTTCGAGAAAATCGTGAATTTGTTAAAATTGAGTTATCTAAACTTTTCCGTTTTTTTAACTTTGGCCTATTTTGGATGAATACAGAAAGCAATGTATCAGTTAGTAGCTCCTCTAGTTTAGTTTTTTTTTTGTCATTTAAACCTAGAAAACTCATTTGAACCCACTTTTCTAGAAAATCGTGATTTGTAAAAATTGAGTACTCTTAACTTTTCCTTTTCTCTAACTTTGCCAATAGTGGGATGATTACAAAAACAATGTATCGTAAGTAGCTCATCGAGTTTACTTTCATTTGTCATTCAAACCCAGAAAACTCATTTAAAACCCACTTTCGAGAAAATCGTGAATTTGTTAAATTGAGTACTCTTAACTTTTCCGTGTTCTAACTTAGCCAATAGGGGGATGATTACAAAAAGCAATATATCGTAAGTAGCTTCATCGAGTTACTTTCATTTGTCATTCAAACCTAGAAAACTCATTTTGAACCCACTTTTCGAGAAAATCGTGAATTTGTAAAAATTGAGTATTCTCAACTTTTCCTTGCTCTAACTTTGCCAATATTGGGATGATTATAAAAAGCAATGTAATCAGTCAAAGCTCATCGAGTTTACTTCATTTGTCATTCAAACCTAGAAAACTCATTTTGAACCCACTTTTCGAGAAAATCGTGAATTTGTAAAAATTTAGTAATCTCAACTTTTCCGTGCTCTAACTTTGCCAATATTGGGATGATTTTAAAAGGGAATGTATTAGTTAGTAGCTCATCTAGTTTGCTTGTATTTGTCATTCAAATCTAGAAAACTCATTTTGAACCCACTTTTCGAAAAAATCGTGAATTTGTAAAAATTGAGTAATTTTAACTTTTCCGTGCTCTAACTTTGCCAATAGTGGGATGAATACAAAAGCAATGTATCAGTAAGTAGCTCATCGTGTTTACTTTCATTTGTCATTCAAACCTAGAAAACTCATTTTGAACCCACTTTTCGGGAAAATCGTGAATTTGTTAAAATTGAGTAATCTCAACTTTTCCGTGTTCTAACTTTGCCAATAGTGGGATGATTACAAAAAGCAATGTATCAGTAAGTAGCTCAACGAGTTTACTTTCATTTGTCATTCAAACCTAGAAAACTCATTTTGAACCCACTTTTCGAGAAAATCGTGAATTTGTAAAATTTGAGTAATCTCAACTTTTCCGTGCTCTAACTTTGCCAATATTGGGACGATCAAAAAAAGCAATATATCAGCTAGCAGCTAATTGAGTTTACTTTTATTTGTCTTTCAAACGTAGAAAACTCATTCTCAAAAGTGGGTTCAACTTTTCGAGAAAATCGTGAATTTGTAAAAATTGAGTAATCTTAACTTTTCCGGGTTCTAACTTTGCCAATATTGGGATGATTACAAAAAGCAATGTATTAATTAGTAGCTCATCTAGTTTACTTGTATTTGTCATTCAAATCTAGAAAACTCATTTTGAACCCACTTTTCGAGAAAAACGTGAATTTGTTAAAATTGAGTACTCTTAACTTTTCCGTGTTCTAACTTTGTCCATAGTGGGATGATTACAAAAAGCAATGTATCAGTAAGTAGCTCATCGAGTTTACTTTTATTTGTCATTCAAACGTAGAAAACTCATTTTGAACCCACTTTTCGAGAAAATCGTGAATTTGTAAAAATTGAGTAATCTTAACTTTTCCGTGTTCTAACTTTGCCAATATTGGGACGATTACAAAAAGCAATGTATTAATTTGCAGCTCATCTAGTTTAGTTGTATTTGTCATTCAATCTAGAAAACTCATTTTGAACCCACTTTTCGAGAAAATCGTGAATTGGTAAAAATTGAGTAATCTTAACTTTTCCGTTCTCTAACTTTGCCAATAGTGGGATGATTACAAAAGGGAATGTATCAGTAAGTAGCTCATCTAGCTAATTTGTATTTGTCATTCAAATCTAGAAAACTCATTTTGAACCCACTTTTCGAGAAAATCGTGAATTTGTTAAAATTGAGTTATCTCAACTTTTCCATGCTCTAACTTTGCCTATGTTGGGATGATTACAAAAAGCAATGTATCAGTAAGTAGCTCATCGAGTTTACTTTATTTGTCATTCAAACGTAGATAACTCATTTTGAACGCACTTTTCGAGAAAATCGTGAATTTGTTAAAATTGAGTTATCTCAACTTTTCCGTGCTCTAACTTTGCCAATAGTGGGATGATTACAAAAAAGCAATGTATCAAGTAAAGTAGCTAAATCGAGTTTACTTTCATTTGTATTGAAACCTAGAAAACTCATTTTGAACCCACTTTTCGAAAAAAATTTCGTGAATTTGTAAAAATTGAGTTAATTTTTACTTTTTCCGTGCTCTAACTTTGCCAATAGTGGATGATTAAAAAAAGGCAATGTATCAGTAATTTAGCTCATCGAGTTTACTTTCATTTGTCTTCAAACTAGAAAACTCATTTTGAACCCACTTTTCGAGAAAATCGTGAATTTGTTAAAATTGAGTACTCTTAACTTTTCCGTGTTCCAACTTTGCCAATAGTGGGATGTTTACAAAAAGCAATGTATCAGTAAGTAGCTCATCGAGTTTACCTTCATTTGTCATTCAAACCTAGAAAATAATTTTGAACCCACTTTTTTCGAGAATCTTGAACTTGTAAAATTGAGTAATCCCCAACTTTTTCGTGCTCTAACTTTGCCAATATTGGGACGATCAAAAAAAGCAATATATCAGCTAGCAGCTAATCGAGTTTACTTTTATTTGTCATTCAAACGTAGAAAACTCATTCTCAAAAGTGGGTTCAACTTTTCGGATAAATCGTGAATTTGTAAAAATTGAGTATTCTTAATTTTTCCGTGTCTAACTTTGCCATATTGGGATGATTACAAAAAGCAATGTATTAATTAGTAGCTCATCTAGTTTATTTGTATTTGTCATCAAGTCTAGAAAACTCATTTTGAACCCACTTTTCGAGAAAATCGTGAATTTGTTAAAATTGAGTTATCTCAACTTTTCCGTGTTTTAACTTTGCCTATTTTGGGATGAATACAGAAAGCAATGTATCAGTTAGTAGCTCCTCTAGTTTAGTTGTTTTTGTCATTTAAACCTAGAAAACTAAATTTTAAACCCCACTTTTCTAGAAAATCGTGAATTTGTAAAAATTGAGTACTCTTAACTTTTCCGTTCTCTAACTTTGCCAATAGTGGGATGATTACAAAAAGCAATGTATCAGTAAGTAGCTCATCGAGTTTACTTTCATTTGTCATTCAAACCCAGAAAACTCATTTCAACCCACTTTTCGAGAAAATCGTGAATTTGTTAAATTGAGTACTCTTAACTTTTCCGTGTTCTAACTTTGTCAATAGTGGGATGATTACAAAAAGAAAATGTATCAGTAAGTAGCTCATCGAGTTTACTTTCATTTGTCATTCAAACCTAGAAAATATTTTGAACCCACTTCGAGAAAATCGTGAATTTGTAAAAATTGAGTAATTCAACTTTTCCGTGCTCTACTTTGCCAATTTTGGGACGATCAAAAAAAGCAATATATCAGCTAGCACTTAATCGAGTTTACTTTCATTTGTCATTCAAACGTAGAAAACTCATTCTCAAAAGTGGGTTCAACTTTTCGAGAAAATCGTGAATTTGTAAAAATTGAGTACTCTTAACTTTTCCGTTCTCTAACTTTGCCAATAGTGGGATGATTACAAAAGGGAATGTATAAGTTAGTAGCTCATCTAGTTTACTTGTATTTGTCATTCAAATCTAGAAGACTCATTTTGAACACACTTTTCGAGAAAATCGTCAATTTGTAAAAATTGAGTAATCTCAACTTTTCCGTGTTCTAACTTTGCCAATTTTGGGATGAATACAGAAAGCAATGTATAAGTTAATAGCTCCTCTAGTTTAGTTGTTTTTGTCATTTAAACCTAGAAAACTCATTTTGAACCCACTTTTCTAGAAAATCGTGAATTTGAAAAAAATTGAGTAATCTCAACTTTTTCCGTGCTCTAACTTGCCAATATTGGGATGATTACAAAAGGGAATGTCTTAGTAATAAGCTCATCTAGTTACTTGTATTTGTAAATCAAACCTAGAAAACTCATTTTGAACACACTTTTCGAGAAAATCTTTGAATTTGTAAAAATTTGAGTAATCTCAACTTTTCCCTGTTCTAACTTTGCCAATTTTGGGATGAATACAGAAAGCAATGTATCACTTAGTAGCTCCTCTAGTTTAGTTGTTTTTGTCATTTAAACCTAGAAAACTCATTTTGAACCCACTTTTCTAGAAAATCGTGAATTTGTAAAAATTGAGTACTCTTAACTTTTCCGTTCTCTAATTTTGCCAATATTTGGATGATTAAAAAAAGGGAATGTAATAAGTTAGTAGCTCCACTAGTTTACTTGTTATTGTCATTCATCATTTCATTAATCTCAACTTTTCCGTTCTCCAACTTTCCCCCAATAGAAAGATGATTACAAAAAGGAAATGTATCAGTTAGTAGTTCATTCATTTTACTTATATATGTCAGTCAAACTTAGAAAACTCTTTTGAACCCACTTTTGAGAAAATCGGAATTTATAAAACTTGAGTTATCTCAAGTTTTTAATTGCTCTAACTTTGCCAATACTGGGATGATAACAAAAGGGAATGTGTTAGTAGGTAGCTCATCTAGTTTACTTTTATTTGTCATTCAAAGCTAAAAAACTCATTTTGAACCCACTTTTTGAAAAAAATCGTGAATTTGTAAAAATTGAGTAATCTCAACTTTTCCGTACTCTAACTTTGCCAATTGGGATGAATACAAAAAGCAATGCATCAGTAAGTAGCTCACGAGTTTACTTTCATTTGTCATTCAAACCTAGAAAACTCATTTTGAACCTTTTTTCGAGAAAATCGTGATTTGTTAAAATGAGTAATCTTAACCTTTTCCTTGCTTTAACTTTGCCAAATTTATGGGAATATTTTTAAAAAGCAATGTATCAGTCAGAAGCTCTCGAGTTTACTTTCATTTGTCATTAAAAACCTAGAAAACTCATCTTGAACCCATTTTTCGAGAAAATCGTGAATTTGTTAAAATTGAGTAATCTTAACTTTCCTTGCTCTAACTTCCCAAAATTTTGGGGATGATTATAAAAAGCAATGATCAGTCGGGAAGGCTCATCGAGTTTACCTTCATTTGTCATTCAAAACCTAAAAAAACTCATTTTGAACCCACTTTTCGAGAAAATCGTGAATTTGTTAAAATGAGTAATCTAACTTTTTTCCGTGCTCTAATTTTTGCCAATAGTGGGATGAATACAAAAAGCAAGTATCATAAAGTAGCTCATCGAGGTTTACTTTCATTTGTCATTCAAACCTAGAAAACTCATTTGAACCCCCCTTTTCGAGAAAATCGTAAATTTTTGTTAAATTGAGTAATCTTAACTTTTCCTTGCTCTAACTTTGCCAATATTGGGATGATTATAAAAAGCAATGTATCAGTCAGAAGCTCATCGAGTTTACTTCATTTGTCATTCAAACCTAGAAAACTCATTTTGAACCCACTTTTCGAGAAAATCGTGAATTTGTAAAAATTTAGTAATCTCAACTTTTCCGTCCCTCTATTTTGGGCCAATTTTTGGGATGATTTTAAAAGGGAATGTATTAGTTAGTAGCTCATCTAGTTTGCTTGTATTTGTCATTCAAATCTAGAAAACTCTTTTTGAACCCACTTTTCCAAAAAAAATCGTGAATTTGTAAAAATTGAGAAATTTTTAAAACTTTTCCGTGCTCTAACTTTTTGCCAATAGTGGGATGAATACAAAAAGCATGTATCAGTAAGTAGCTCATCGTGTTTACTTTCATTTGTCATTAAAACCCTTTAGAAAAGAAAATCGTAAATTTGTAAAATTGGGGTAATCTCAATTTTTCCGGCCTTAATTTTCCAATATTGGTATATACAAAAGGGGAATGTACAGTTAGTAGATCACTAGTTTTTACTTGTTTTTGTCATTCTCATGTCTTAATCTCAATTTTTCCTTTCTCCAACTTTCCCCCAAATGGTAAGAGATTACAAAAAGCAATGTATCGGGTTTAGTAGTTCATTCATTTACTTATTTTTGTCATTCAAACGTAAAAAAACCATTTTGAACCCCTTTTTGAGAAAATCTGAATTTATAAAAATTGGTTATCTCAAGTTTTGTGGCTTAATTTTGCCAATTTGGATGATTACAAAGGGAATGTTTAGTAAGTGCCATCTAGTTTACTTTTATTTGTAATTTCAAACCTAGAAAACATTTTGAACCCACTTTTCTAGAAAATCGTAAATTCGTAAAAAATTAATAATTTCAATTTTTCCGTGCTCTAATTTTTGCCAATATTGGGATGTTTAAAAAAAGGATTGTATCAGTAAGTAGTCTTTAAAGTTTACTTTTCATTTGTCATAAAAAATCAAGAAAGACCCCTTTAAACCCCATTTTTAAAGAAAATCGTGAATTTGTTAAAATTGAGTTATCTCAAACTTTTTTTGAACCCACTTTTCGGAAAATCGTAGTTTTAAAAATTGAGTAAATCTAATTTTCCCGGGGTTTAAACGCCAAAGGAATGATTACAAAAGGGAATAAAATCATTTTGTATCATTATTTTAGTTATTTTTGTCATTTAAACCAGAAAACTCATTTTGAACCCACTTTTCTAGAAAACCGGGAAATTTTTTGAAAAAATTTGGTATTCTAAATTTTTTCCGTGCTCTAATTTTGCCAATTTTGGGATGATTAAAAAGGGGAAATGTTTTATAAGTAGCTCATCTATTTACTTGTATTGTCAATCAAACCTAAAAAAAATCATTTTGAACCCACTTTTCGTGAAAATCGTGAATTTGTAAAAGGGAGTAATCTAACTTTTCGTGTTTAACTTTGCCAATATTGGTATGATTACAAAAGGGAAGTACATTTTAGAGCTCATCTATTTACTGTATTTGTCATTCGCTTTTCCAATTTTCCGTTTTCCCTTTTCCCAAATTTTTCCGTTCTTAACAAGTTTTTTTTTCCCAAAGTAGAAAATCTTTTTCCCCCCTTTTTAAAAAAAATCGTGAATTTATAAAACATTTTTAATTTTTTCTTCAAACTTTGAATATTGGGGATGATTAAAAGGGGAAAGTAAATAAGTATCTAAAGTTTTTTTTATTTGCCATTAAACAGGAAAATTTTTGAAACCCATTTTTTCGAGAAATCGTGAATTTGTAAAATAAGTAATCCAATTTCCGTGCTCAAACTTTGCCAATATTGGATGATTACAAAAGGGATTGTATCAGTAAGTAGCTCATAAATTTTACTTTCATTTGTAAAAAAAAAAAAAATCGGGGAAAAACGCACTTTAAACCCCCACTTTTAAAAGAAAATCGTAATTTGTTAAAAATTGAGTTATCCAACTTTTTTTGAACCCATTTTCGAGAAAATCGGATTTTGTAAAAATTGAGTAATCTCAATTTTCCGTGCTCTAATTTGCCAATATTGGGATATTACAAAAGGGAATGTTTTAGAAAGGGAGTCATTGTTACTTTGTTTTGTCAATAAAAACCTAGAAAAACTCATTTTGAACCCACTTTCTAGAAAACCGTGAATTTGTAAAAATAGGTAATCTCAATTTTTTTCCGTGTTTAATTTTCCCAATATTGGGATGATTACAAAAGGGAATTTTTTAGTAAGTAGCTCATTAGTTTATTGTTTTTGTCAATAAACCTAGAAAAACTCTTTAAACCCACTTTTCGAGAAAATCGTGGAATTTGTAAAAATTGGTAATCTCAACTTTTCCGTGCTTTAACTTTGCCAAAATTGGTATGTTTACAAAAGGGGAATGTACATTTTATAGCTCATCTATTTTACTTGTTTTTTGTCTTTCATAGTCATTAATCTAAACTTTTCCGTTTCCAACTTTCCCAATAGTAAGATGTTTAAAAAAAAAGCAATGTTCAGGTAGTATTTTTATTCAGTTTACTTAATATTTGTCATTAAAACGTAAAAAATCTTTTAAAAACCCCTTTTTTTGAGAAAATCGTGAATTTAAAAAAACTTGAGTTATCTAAAGTTTTCGGGCCTCTACTTTCCAAATATTGGGATGTTTTACAAAGGGGGGAATGTTTAGTAAAAGCTCATCTATTTTACTTTTTTTTGTATTCAAACCTAGAAAAACTCATTTTAAACCCACCTTTTCGAGAAACCGTGAATTGTCAAAAAAA
>JANFPS010000226.1:0-24790 GCA_024703675.1 Drosophila nebulosa | reverse complement strand
GATTTTTCTAGGTTTGAATGACAAATGAAAGTAAACTGGATGGCTAAAATAAAACATTGCTTTTAAATCGTCCATATTGGCTAAGTTAGAGCACGGAAAAGTTGAGAAATACTGAATTTTACATATTCACTATTTTCTCTTAGTTGAATGACAAAAGTAAGTAACTGGATGCGCTACTAACTGAAACATTGCTTTTTAAATCGGCCCAATATTGGCAAAGTTAGAGCACGGAAAAGTAGAGAATACTGAATTTTGGGTTCAAAAAGGAGAGTTTTCTAGGTTTGAATGACAAAAGTAAGTAAACTGGATGCGCTACTAACTAAAACATTGCTTTTTTAAATCGTCCAATATTGGCAAAGTTAGAGCACGGAAAAGTTGTGAATACTGAATTTTTACAATTCACATTTTCCCTTAAAAGTAGTTAAAAAAAATTTTCTAGGTTGAATACAAAAGTAAGTAAACTGGATGCGCTACTAACTAAAACATTGCTTTTTAAATCGTCTCCAATATTGGCAAAGTTAGAGCACGGAAAAGTTGGGAATACTGATTTTACAATTACGATTTCGAAGTGGGTTCAAAATGAGTTTTCTAGGTTTGAATGACAAATGTAAGTAAACTGGATGAGCTACTAACTAAAAACATTGCTTTTTTAAATCGTCCCAATATTGGCAAAGTTAGAGCACGGAAAAGTTGTAGAAAACTGAATTTTTACAAATTCACGATTTTCTCGAAAAGTGGGTTCAAAATGAGTTTTCTAGGTTTGAATGACAAAAGTAAGTAAACTGGATTGCTTTTTTAAATCGTCCCAATATTGGCAAAGTTAGAGCACGGAAAAAGTTGAGAAACTGAATTTTTACAAATTCACGATTTTCTAGAAAAGTGGGTTAAAAAATGAGTTTTCTAGGTTTGAATGACAAATGTTAGTAACTGGATGCGCTACTAAATGAAACATTGCTTTTTTAAATCGTCCCAATATTGGCTAAGTTAGAGCACGGAAAAGTTGAGAATACTGAATTTTTACATATTCACTATTTTCTCTTAGTTTGAATGACAAAAGTAAGTAAACTGGATGCGCTACTAACTGAAACATTGCTTCTTTAAATCGGCCCAATATTGGCAAAGTTAGAGCACGGAAAAGTAGAGAATACTGAATTTTGGGTTCAAAAGGAGTTTTCTAGGTTTGAATGACAAAAGTAAGTAAACTGGATGCGCTACTAACTAAAACATTGCTTTTTAAATCGTCCCAATATTGGCAAAGTTAGAGCACGGAAAAGTTGTGAATACTGAATTTTTACAAATTCACGATTTTCCCGAAAAGTAGGTTAAAAATAAATTTTCTAGGTTTGAATGACAAAAGTAAGTAAACTGGATGCGCTACTAACTAAAACATTGCTTTTTTAAATCGTCCCAATATTGGCTAAGTTAGAGCACGGAAAAGTTGAGAATACTGAATTTTTACAAATTCACGATTTTCCCGAAAAGTAGGTTAAAAATAAATTTTCTTGGTTTGAATGACAAATGTAAGTAAACTGGATGCGCTACTAACTGAAACATTGCTTTTTTAAATCGTCCCAATATTGGCAAAGTTAGAGCACGAAAAAGTTGAGAAAACTGAATTTTTACATATTCACGATTTGCTCTGAGTTTGAATGACAAAAGTAAGTAAACTGGATGCGCTACTAACTGAAACATTGCTTCTTTGAATCGGCCCAATATTGGCAAAGTTAGAGCACGGAAAAGTGGAGAAAATGGAATTTTTACAAATTCACGATTTTCTCGAAAAGTGGGTTCAAAAATAGTTTTCTAGGTTTGAATGACAAAAGTAAGTAAACTGTATGAGCTACTAACTAAAATATTGCTTTTTTAAATCGTCCCAATATTGGCAAGGTTAGAGCACGGAAAAGTTGAGAAAACTGAATTTTTACAAATTCACGATTTTCTCGAAAAGTGGGTTCAAAAATAGTTTTCTAGGTTTGAATGACAAAAGTAAGTAAACTGTATGAGCTACTAACTGAAACATTGCTTAATTAAATCGTCCCAATATTGGCAAAGTTAGAGCACGGAAAAGTTGAGAAAACTGGAATTTTTATTTTTTTCAAAATTCACGTTTTTCTCGAAAAGTGGGTTAAAAAATGAGTTTTTCGGGTTTTGAATGAAAAAAAATAAGAAAATGGATGCCTAAACTGAAACATTGCTTTTTAATCGTCCAAATATTGGAAAAAATTTAGAGCAGGAAAAGTTGAGAATACGAATTTTTACCTTAATTTTCCAAATTTAAATTGTTTCGGGTTTTAAATGAAAAGTAAGTAAATGGTCCCTACTAACTAAAAAATTTGCTTTTTTAAATCGCCCAATATTGGGGAAAAGGGAGAGCAGGAAAAAATGAGAATAAAATTTTTTCAAAAAGTTTTTGAAAAGT
Source organism: Drosophila nebulosa (assembly GCA_024703675.1). Classification (NCBI taxonomy): domain Eukaryota; kingdom Metazoa; phylum Arthropoda; class Insecta; order Diptera; family Drosophilidae; genus Drosophila; species Drosophila nebulosa. The sequence continues at coordinate 22,371 of JANFPS010000226.1, read as the reverse complement.
GGGTTCAAAATATTTTTTTTAAGCAAATTTGAAAAGTAAAGGGAGCGACTAACTAAACATTGCTTTTTTAATCCCCAATTTGGCAAAAATTTAGAGCACGGGAAAAGTTGAAAAATACTGATTTTTTTTTTACAAATTCACGATTTTCTCGAAAATTTTGGGTTAAAAAATGAGTTTTCTAGTTTAAATGACAAAGTAAGAAAACGGATGCGTACTAACTAAAAACATTGTTTTTTTTAATCGTCCAATATTGGCAAATTTTAGAGCAGGAAAATTTGTGAATATGAATTTTTACAAATCAGATTTCTCGAAAAGTGGGTTCAAAATGGTTTTCTAGTTTTGAATGACAAATGAAAGGAAAAACTGGATGCGCTACAACAAAAAACATTGTTTTTAATCGTCCCAAAAGGGGCAAATTTTAGAGCACGGAAAAGTTGGGGAATACGAATTTTTAAAAAAATTCCGACAAAAATTTCTTTTCTGGTTTGAATGACAAAATAAGAAAAAATGGATGCGCTACTAACTGAAACATTGTTTTTTTTAATCGCCAATTTTGGCAAAGTTAGAGCAGGGAAAAAAGTGGAGAAATGATTTTTTTAAATTCACGATTTTCTCGAAAAGGGTTTCAAAAATGGAGTTTTTTTTGAATGACAAAGTAAAAAAACGGGATGGCTACAACTAAAAATTTTTTTTAATCGTCCCAATTTTGGGCAAAGTTAGAGCACGGAAAAGTTGTGAAACTGAATTTTTACAAATTCCTTTTTCTCGAAAAGTGGGTTAAAATAGTTTTCTATTTTTGAATGACAAAGAAGAAAAAAGGGAGGTACTACTGAAACAGCTTTTTTAATGTCCCAATTTGGCAAAAGTTAGAGCAGGGAAAAGGGAAATGAATTTTTACAAATTCACGTTTTTTTCGAAAAGTGGTTCAAAATGAGTTTTCTGGGTTTTGAATGACAAAAGAAGTAAATTTGGATGCTTAACAAAATTTTTTTTAATTTCCCAATATTGGGGGAAAATTTAGAGCAGGGAAAATTTTTGGAATACTGATTTTTCAAATTCACGATTTTCCCCAAAAGTGGTTAAAAAAATGGGGTTCCTGGGTTTTGAATACAAAAGTAAGTAAATGGATTGTTTTTTTTTAAATCGTCCCAATTTGGCAAAGTAGACCCCACGGAAAAAGTTGAAAAAAAATGGAATTTTTTTACAAATTCACGATTGAAACATTGCTTTTTTTTAAATGCCCAAATTGGCAAAGTTGGAATACTGAATTTTACAAATTCACGTTTTTCCGAAAAGGGGTTTCAAAATATTTTTTGAAGGGGAAAAAAAATAATTTAACGGATGGTATAACTGAACTTTGCTTTTTTAATCGCCCCCAATATTGGCAAAGTTAGAGCACGGAATTTGAAAAACTGAATTTTACAAATTCACGATTTCTCGAAAAGTGGTTTTAAAAAATAGTTTTCGGTTTTGAATGCAAAGTAAGAAAAAAACGGGGATGGCTACAAAAGAAACATTCCCTTTTTAAATTTTTGCCAAATTGGCAAAGTTAGAGCACGAAAAATTGGAAAAATGAATTTTTACAAATTCACGATTTTCCCCAAAAGTGGGTTAAAAAATGAGTTTTCTGGTTTGAATGACAAATGTAAGAAAAAACTGGAGGTATAACTAAAAACTTGTTTTTTTTTAAATCGTCCCAAATTGCAAATTTTAGAGCACGGAAAAGTGGGAACTAAATTTTTAAAAATTACGATTTTCCGAAAAGTGGGTTAAAATGAGTTTCTGGGTTGAATGACAAATGTAAGAAAAAATGGGGGGCTATAACTAAAACATTGTTTTTTTTAAATCGTCCCAATTTTGGAAAAAGTTAGAGCAGGAAAATTAGAAAGAATTTTTACAAATTTCACGATTTTCTCGAAAAGTGGGTTCAAAATGGTTTTCTGGTTTGAAGACAAAGAAGAAAGGGATGCGCTACAAAACGAAACAGGTTTTTTTTAAATCGTCCAATATTGGCAAAGTTAAAAGCAGGGAAAAAAAGGTTGGGAATACTGAATTTTTACAAAATTCACGATTTTCTCAAAAAAGGGGTTTAAAAATGATTTTTCCTAGGTTTAAATGACAAAGAAGTAAACTGGATGGTACTAAACTAAACATTGTTTTTTTTAATCGTCCAAATTGGCAAAGTTAGAGCAGGGGAAAAGTTGGGAATACTGAATTTTTACAAATTCACGATTTTCTCAAAAGTGGGTTAAAATGAGTTTTCTAGGTTTGAATGACAAAGTAAGTAAACTGGATGAGCTACAACAAAAAATTGTTTTTTTAAATCGTCCCAATATTGGCAAAGTTAGAGCACGGAAAAGTTGAGAAAAACTGAATTTTACAAATTCACGATTTTCTCGAAAAGTGGGTTCAAAATGAGTTTTCTAGGTTGAATGACAAATGTAAGTAAACTGATAGCTACAACTGAAACATTGCTTTTTAAAATCGTCCAATATTGGCAAAGTTAGAGCACGGAAAATTTGAGAAACTGAATTTTACAAATTCACGATTTTCTCGAAAGGGGGTTTTCAAAATGAGTTTTCTAGGTTTGAATGACAAAAGTAAGTAAACTGGATGAGCTACTAACTGAAAACATTGCTTTTTTAAATCGTCCCAATATTGGCAAAGTTAGAGCACGGAAAAGTTGAGAAAACTGAATTTTTACAAAATTCACGATTTTCCGTAAAGTAGTTAAAAAAATGATTTTCTAGGTGGAATGACAAAAGTAGTACACTCCATGAGCTATACTGAAACATGCTTTTTTAAATCGTCCCAATAATGGCAAAGTTAGAGCACGAAAAGTTTAGAAAAACACTGAATTTTTACAAATTCACGATTTTCGAAAAAGTAGGTTAAAAATGAGTTTCAGGTTTGAAGACAAAAGTAAGTAAAAACTGGATGAGTACTAACAGAAACATTGCTTTTTTTAATTGTCCAATATGGGCCAAAGTAGCGCACGGAAAAGTAGGGAATACTGAAATTTTGGGTTCAAAATGAGTTTTAAGGTTTGAATGACAAAAGTAAGTTAATGGAATGAGCTATAAACTGAAGAATGCTGCTTTTTTAAATCGTCCAAATAATGGCCTAAGTTAGAGCACGAAAAGTTTGAGAAAACTGAATTTTTACAAATTCACGATTTCTCGAAAAGTGGGTGTAAAATGAGTTCTAGGTTTGAATGACAAGTAGGTGAATGTATGAGTACTAACTGAAACAATTTGCTCATTAAATGTGCAGTCCCAATTTGACAAAGTTAGAGCACGGAAAAGTTGAGAAAACTGAATTTTCACAAATTCCACGATTTTCTCGAAAAGTGTGTTCAAAAATTAGTTTTCTAGGTTGAATGACACAAATGTAAGGAAGCTGGAAATGCCGTACTAACGAAACATTGCTTTTTTAAATCGTCGCAATATGGCAAAGTTAGAGCACGGAAAAGTAGAAATACTGAATTTGGGTTCAAAAAAGGAGTTTTCTAGGTTTGAATGACAAAAGTAAGTAAACTTAATGCGCTACTAACTAAAAAAACTTTGCTTTTTTAAATCGTCGCAATATTGGCAAAGTTAGAGCACGGAAAAGTGAGAATACTGAATTTTACAAATTCACGATTTTCTCGAAAAGTCGGGTTCAAAAGGCAGTTTTCTAGGTTGAATGACAAATGTTAAAGTAAGCTGGGATCGCCTACTAACGAACATTGACTTTTTTAAATCGTCCCAATATGCAAAGTTAGAGCACGGAAAAAGTTGAGAATACGAATTTTTAAAAATTCACGATTTTCTCGAAAGTAGGTTAAAAATGAGTTTTCTAGGTTTGAATGACATCACGTAAGTAAACTGGATGAGCTACTAACAGAAACCATTGCTGTTTTAATCGTCCCAATATTGGCAAAGTTAGAGCAACGGAAAAGTTGTGAGAAAAACTATTTGTTACAAATCACGATTTATCAAAAAGTGGGTTCAAAAGAGTTTCTAGGTTTGAATGACAAATGTAAGTAAGCTGGATGAGCTACTAACTGATACATTGCTTTTTAAATCGTCCCAATAATTGGCAAAGTTGAGCCCCGGAAAAAGTGAAAAAACTGAATTTTACGAATTCACGATTTTCTCGAAAAGTTGTTTCAAAAAATTAGGTTCTAGGTTTAAATAAAAAGTAAGTAAACTCCATGAGCTACTAACTGAAACAGTGCTTTTTTAAATCGTCCCAAATTGCAAAGTTAGAGCACGGAAAAGTTGAGAAAACGGAATTTTATACAATTTCACGATTTCTCGAAAAGTGGGTCAAAATGAGGTTTCTAGTTGAATGGGACAAAAGTAAGGAAACTGGATACGCCACTAACGGAACATTGCCTTTTTAACGTGCCAATATTGGCAAAAAGTTAGAGCATGGAAAAGTAGAGAAACTGAATTTGGGTTCAAAGAGTTTTCTGGTTTGAATGACAAATGTAAAGTAAACTGGATGAGCTCACTAAACTGAAACATTGCTTTTTTAAATCGTCCCAATATTGGCCAAAGTAGAGCACGGAAAAGTTGTGAAACTGACTTTTTACAAATCACGATTTTCCCGAAAAGTAGGTTAAAATAAATTTTCTAGGTTGAATGACAAATGTCAAGTAAACGGATGCGCTATAACTGAAACATTGATGGGGGAAACCGGCACCAAGAGCTAAGCAGCAATCGGACGCCTAAAACGGAGAGTGACTTTACTCTCCTTCATTTATCTCTCTTCTATTCCAATTCTATAGTTTAGTTCCCCTTTGACAATCGAAGCGCCGCATTGGAGCGGGAAAATATATAGAAAGTGTAATTGAGTTGAAACTCTTGTGTTTATTAGAGTACCGGGTTGTTACATTGGCGACCGAGGGAAAAAAAAAAGAGAATAGAATAAATAACAAACAATAAATAGTAATAGTAAATATATAAATAAAATATAGCTAAAAAATATATGGTAAGTAGATCCAGGCGTGGCTGTGTGCGTGCATGACAAGTGAAAAATTATCTTGCTCTCAATTAGATCCGAATATTTTGTTTGTCTCCTTTGAGAGTGGCCCGTTGCCTCATAAGCTATCTTGCTAAATCCGTATTATTCTTTGTATCTCTTGTGTGTCTCTTCTTATGAGTGAGAGATGATTTGAGTCTGAGCTCAACAAAAGAGAAGAGAGACAGAAATTAAGGAGACAACTTAATTCGTCCCAATAATGGCTAGTTAGGCACTGTGACATTGAGAAAAATGGATTTTTACAAATTCACGATTCTTTTCTCGAAAAGTGGGTGTAAAAGAGTTTTCTAGGTTGCAATGACCCAATGTAGGTGAACTGTATGAGCTATAACTGAAACAATTGCTTCATTTAAAATTCGTCCCAATATTGGCAAAGTTAGAGCACGGAAAGTTGAGAAAACTGAATTTTACGAATTCACGATTTTCTCGAAAGTGTGTTCAAAATAGTTTTTCTCAGGTTGAAGACAAATGTAAGTAAGCTGGATGCGCTTACTAACTGAAACATGGCTTTTTTAAATCGTCTCAATATTGGCAAGTTAGAGCACACGGAAAAGTAGAGAATACTGAATTTTGGGTTCAAAGGAGTTTTCTTTCAGGTTGAATGACAAAAGTAAGTAAACTGGATGCGCTACTAACTAAAACAGTTGCTTTTGAAATCGGCCCAATATTGGCAAGTTAGAGCACGGAAAAGTTTTGAGAATAAAAAAAACTTTTTTTTTTTTGAAATTTTTTTTACCAAAATTCACGATGTCCCGAAAAGATGGGTTTCAAAATGGAGTTTCTAGGTTGAATGACAAATGTAAGTAAGCTGGATGAGCTATAACTGAACATGCTTTTTTAATCGTCCCAAACTTTTCCAAAGTTAGAGCACGAAAAAGTGATGAAACTGCTTTTTTACAAATTCACGATTTTCTCGCTAAAAGTAGGTGAAAAATGAGTGTTCTAGGTTTGAATGACAAAGTAAGTAAAACTCCTAGGAGCTTACTAACTGAAACATGCTTTTTAAATCGTCCCAATATTGCAAAGTTAGAGCACGGAAAAGTTTATAGAAAATAGAAGTTTTTACCAAATTTCACGATTTTGATAGAACACCAAGAGAAACCATCAAGTGTAAGAGACGAGAATAGGCGGAAACTAGTATCAATAACCAAGAAAGGGTGTAGGTAAGAAGAGAGAGTGAAATACTAACAGAAACATTGCTTTTTTTAATTGTCCCAATATCGTCAAGTTAGAGCACGGAAAAGTAGAGAATACTGAATTTTGGGTTCAAAATGAGTTTCTAGTGTGAATGACAAAAGTAAGTAACTGAGATGAGCTACTCAGCAATGAAGCATGCTTTTAAACGTCCCAATAATGGCTAAGTTAGAGCAAGGAAAAGTTGAGAAAACTGAATTTTTACAAATTCACAATTTTCTCGAAAAGTGGGTGTAAAATGAGTGTTCTAGGTTGAATGACAAAGTAGGTGAAACTGTATGAGCTACTAACTGAAACTTGCTTCTTTAAATCGTCCCAAATATTGGCCAAAGTTAGAGCACGGAAGTTGGAGAAAACTGAATTTTTACAAATTCACGATTTTCTCGAAAACAAAAGTGTGTTCAAAATTAGGTTTCTCGGTTTGAATGACAAATGTAAGTAGTGCATGCACCGCCCCCACTACTAACTGACCAACATGCTTTTATAAATCGTCTCAATATGGCAAAGTTAGAGCACGAAAAAGTAGAGAATACTGAATTTTGGTTTCAAAAAGGAGTTTCTAGGTTTGAATGACAAAAGTAAGTAAACTGGATTAGCGCTACTAACTAAAACATTGCTTTTTTAAATAGTACCCATATTGGCTAAAAGTTAGAGCCACGGAAAAGTTGAGAATTACGAATTTTTACACCAAATTCACGATTTTCTCGAAAAGTGGTCAAAATGCAGTTTCTAGGTTTGGAATGACAAATGTAAGTAAGATGGATCCGCCTACTAACTGAACATTGCTTTTTTAAATGTCCCAATATTGCAAAGTTAGAGCACGGAAAAGTTGAGAATACTGAATTTTAAAAAATTCACGATTTCTCCGAAAGTAGCGTTAAAAATGAGTTTCTAGGTTTGAATGACATAAGTAAGTAACTGGATGAGCTACTAACAGAAACATTTGCTTGTTTTAATCGTCCCAATATGGCAAATGTTAGAGCCACGCAAAAGTTGAGAAAACTGAATTTTACAAATTCACGATTTTCTCGAAAAGTGGGTTCAAAATGGAGTTTTCTAGGTTTGAATGGCAAATGTAAGTAAGCTGGTATGCGCTACTAAACTGAAAACATTGCTTTTTTAAATCGTCCCATATCCTGAGCATAAGTCATAAGGGCACGGAAAAGTGAAAAAAACTGAATTTTTACGATTCACGATTTATCTGAAAAGTGTTCCAAAATTCGGTTCTAGTTTGAAGTAACAAAAGTACGTAACTCCATGAGCTACTAAACTGAAACATTGCTTTATTTAATGTACGTCCCCAATATTGGCAAAGTAGAGCACGAAAAGTTGGAGAAACTCGAACATATTTATAAATGTCACGATTTTTCTCGAAAGCGGGTTCAAAATGATTTCTAGGTTTGAATGACAAAAGTAAGGAAAACTGAGATACGCACTAACTGAAACATTGCTTATTTTAAAATCGTGGACCAATACTGGCAACGTGAGCATGGGAAAAGTAGAGAAACGAATTTGCGGTCAAAATGAGTCCTTCTGGGTTTGAAGACAAATGTAAGTAAAATGGATGAGCTACTAAGCTGAAAATTGCTTTTTAAATACGTCCCAAAGTATGGCAGAAGTTAGAGCAACCCCGGAAAAATTTGTGAAAAAGCAATTTTTACAAATCACGATTTTTCCCGAAAAGTAGGTTAAAAATAAATTTTCTAGGTTTGAATGACAAAGTAAGAAAACTGGATGCGCTACTAACTGAAAACATTGCTCGGGGAACCGGCACCAAAGTGCTCAGCAGCAATCGACGCCGAAAAGGAGGAGTGACACACATTTACTCTCCGTCATTTTCTCTCTCTATTCCAAATTCTAATAGGTTTCTATAGTTCCCTTCTGACCACATCGAAAGCACGCAGCATTGGAGCGGAAAATAATACAAGATGATAATTGAGTTGAAACTCTTGTGTTTTATTAGAGTACCGGTTGTTACATTGGCGCGAGGTGAAAAAAAAACAAGAGAAAAGAATAAATAACAACAAATAAATAGTAATAGTAAACTAATATAATAAAAATATAGTAAAATAATATATGTAAGTAGAATCAGCGTGGCTGTGTGCGTGCAGGACAAAGTGGAAAAATATCTTCGCTCTCAAATGAGATCCATATTTTGTTGTCCCTTTGAGAGTGGCCCGTTTTGCTCATAAGCTATCTTGCTTAAATCCGTTATTATTCTTTTGTATCTCTTGTGTGTTCTTTTTCTTATGAGTGAGAAAGATGATTTGAAGTCGAGCACCTCAAACAAAGAGAAGAGAGACAGAATAAGAGAACTTAATTCGCCCCAATAATGGACTAAGTTAGAGCACCGGAAAGTTGAGAAAACTGAATTTTTAGCAAATTGCACACGATTTCTCGAAAAGTGGGTGTTAAATGAGTTTTTTAGGTTGACATGACAAATGTAGGTGAACGTATGAGCTACTAACTGAAACATTTGCCTTCTTTAAATCGTCAATATTGGCAAAGTTAGAGCACGGAAAAAGTGAGAACTGAATTTTTACAAAATTCACGATTTTCTCGAAAACGTTGTGTTCAAAAAATTAGTTTTTCTAGGTTTGACTGACAAAATGTAAGTAAGCTGGATGCGCTACTAAAGAAACATTGCTTTTTTAAATCGTCTCACTATGGCAAAGTTAGAGCACGGAAAATGTAGAGAATACTGAATTTTGGGTCAAAGGAGTTTCTAGGTTGAATGCAAAGGTAAGTAAAACTGGATGCGCTACTAATAAAAACATGCTTTTTTAAATCGTCCCAATATTGGTAAAGTTAGAGCACGGAAAGTTGAGAATACTGAATTTTACAAATCACGGATTTTCTCGAAAAGTGGGTCCCAAAATGAGTTTTCTAGGTTTGAATGACAAATGTAAGTAAGCTGGATCCGCTACTAACGAACATGCTTTTAAATCGTCCCAATATTGGCAAAGTTAGAGCACCGGAAAGGTTGAGATACTGAATTTTAAAATCAAGATTTTCTCCGAAAGTAGGCTAAAAAATGAGTTTTCTAGGTTTGAATGACATACAGTAAGGTAAACTGGCTGAGCTACTAACGAAACATTGCTTGTTTTTAATCGTCCCAATATTGGCAAAGTTAGAGCACGGAAAAGTTGAGAAAACTGAATTTTACAAATCACGATTTTCTCGAAAAGTGGGTTCAAAATGAGTTTTCTAGTTTGAATGAACAATGTAAGAGCTGGAGCGCTACTAACTGAAACAATTGCTTTTTTAAATCGTCCAATATGGCAAAGTTAGAGCACGGAAAAGTTGAAAAAAACTGAATTTTTACGGCATTCACGATTTTCTCGAAAAGTTGTTTCAAAATTAGGTTTCTAGGTTTGAATAACAAAAGTAAGTAAATCATGAGCTACTAACTGAAACATGCTTTTTTAAAATCGTCCCAATATTGGCAAAGTTAGAGCACGGAAAAGTTGAGAACACTGAATTTTTATAATTCACGATTTTCTCAAAAAGTGGTTCAAAATGAGTTTTCTAGGTTTGAATGAAAAAGTAAGTAAACCTGGAACGCACACGAACTGAAACATTGCTTTTTAATCGTGCCAATATTGGAAGATGTAGGCATGGAAAAGTAGAGAAAACTGAATTTTGGGTTCAAAATGAGTTTCTGGAGTTGAATGACAAATGTAAGTAAACTGGATGAGCTACTAACTGAAACATTGCTTTTTAAATCGTCCCAATATGGCAAAGTTAGAGCCTGTGAAAAGTTGTGAAACTGAATTTTTTACAAATTCACGATTTTCCGACAAAGTAGGTATTAAAAATAAATTTTCTAGGTTTGAATGACAAAGTAAGTAAACTAGGATTCCCCCCCCCCCCCCCCCCCGCTTACTAACTGAAACATTGCTGTGGGAACCCGGCAACAAGAGCCAAGCAGCAATCGACGCCTAAAAGAGAGGACTTTACTCTCCTTCATTTATATCTCTCTATTCCAATTCTATAGTTTTAGTTCCCCTTTGACAATCGAGCGGCCGCATTGGAGCGGGAAAATATACAAGTGTAATTGAGTTGAAAACACTATTGGTTTATTAGAGTAGCGGCGGTGTACATTGGTGACGAGCGTGAAAAAAAAAAGAAAAAAGAATAAATAACAACAAAATAAATAGAATAGTAAACTAATATAATAAAAATAGTAAAATTAATATATGTAAGTAGAATCAGCGTGGCTGTGTGCGGCAGGGACAAAGTGGAAAAATTATCTTGCCTCTCAATTAGATCCGATATTTTTGTTTGTTCCTTTGAGAGTGCCCGTTTGCTCATAAGCTATCTTGCTTAAATCCGTTATATTATTGTATCTCTGTGTGTCTCTTTTTATGAGTGAGAAGATGATTGTGAGTCTGAGCTCAACAAAAGAGAGGAGGAGACAGAATTAAGAGAACTTAATTCGTCCCAATTTAATGGCTAAGTTAGAGCACCGGAAAAGTTGAGAAAACGAATTTTTACAAATCACGATTTTCTCGAAAAGTGGTGAAAATGAGTTTCTAGGTTTGAATGGACAAATGTAGGTGAACTGTATGAGCTACTAACTGAAACATTGCTTCTTTAAAATCGTCCCAATATTGGCCCAAAGTTAGAGCACGGAAAAAGTTGAGAAAACTGAATTTTTACAAATTCACCGATTTTCTCGAAAAGGGTGTTCAAAATTAGTTTATAGGTTGATAGTGACAATGTACAGTAGGCTGGATGCGCTACTACGGAAACATTGCTTTTTTAAATCGTCTCAATATTGGCAAGTTAGAGCACGGAAAAGTAGAGAATACTGAATTTTGGGTTCAAAAGGAGTTTCTAGGTTTGAATGACAAAAGTAAGTAAACTGGATGCGCTACTAACTAAAACATTGCTTTTTTAAATCGTCCCAATATTGGCTAAGTTAGAGCACGGAAAAGTTGAGAATACTGAATTTTTACAAATTCACGATTTTCTCGAAAAGTGGGTTCAAAATGAGTTTTCTAGGTTTGAATGACAAATGTAAGTAAGCTGGATCCGCTACTAACTGAAACATTGCTTTTTTAAATCGTCCCAATATTGGCAAAGTTAGAGCACGGAAAAGTTGAGAATACTGAATTTTTAAAAAATTCACGATTTTCTCCGAAAGTAGGTTAAAAATGAGTTTTCTAGGTTGAATGACATAAGTAAGTAAACTGGATGAGCTACTAACAGAAACATTGCTTGTTTTAATCGTCCCAATATTGGCAAAGTTAGAGCACGGAAAGTTGAGAAAACTGAATTTTTACAAATTCACGATTTTCTCGAAAAGTGGGTTCAAAATGAGTTTTCTGGGTTTTGAATGACAAATGTAAGTAAGCTGGATGCGCTACTAACTGAAACATTGCTTTTTTAAATCGTCCCAATATTGGCAAAGTTAGAGCACGGAAAAGTTGAAAAACTGAATTTTTACGAATTCACGATTTTCTCGAAAAGTTGTTTCAAAATTAGGTTTCTAGGTTTGAATAACAAAAGTAAGTAAACTCCATGAGCTACTAACTGAAACATTGCTTTTTTAAATCGTCCCAATATTGGCAAAGTTAGAGCACGGAAAAGTTGAGAAAACTGAATTTTTATAAATTCACGTTTTTCTCGAAAAGTGGGTTCAAAATGAGTTTTCTAGGTTTGAATGACAAAAGTAAGTAAACTGGATACGCTACTAACTGAAACATTGCTTTTTTAAATCGTGCCAATATTGGCAAAGTTAGAGCATGGAAAAGTAGAGAATACTGAATTTTGGGTTCAAAATGAGTTTTCTGGGTTTGAATGACAAATGTAAGTAAACTGGATGAGCTACTAACTGAAACATTGCTTTTTAAAATCTTCCCAAGATTGGCAAAGTTAGAGCACGGAAAAGTTGTGAAAACTGAATTTTTACAAATTCACGATTTTCCCGAAAAGTAGGTTAAAAATAAATTTTCTAGGTTTGAATGACAAATGTAAGTAAACTGGATGCGCTACTAACTGAAACATTGCTGTGGGAACCGGCACCAAGATGCTAAGCAGCAATCGACGCCTAAAAGGAGAGTGACTTTACTCTCCTTCATTTATCTCTCTCTATTCCAATTCTATAGTTTTTAGTTCCCCTTTGACAATCGAAGCGGCCGCATTGGAGCGGGAAAATATACAAGTGTAATTGAGTTGAAACTCTTGTGTTTTATTAGAGTACCGGGTTGTTACATTGGCGACGAGGTGAAAAAAAAAAAGAGAAAAGAATAAATAACAACAAATAAATAGTAATAGTAAACTAATATAATAAAATATAGTAAAATAATATATGTAAGTAGAATCAGCGTGGCTGTGTGCGTGCATGGACAAAGTGGAAAAATTATCTTGCTCTCAATTAGATCCGATATTTTTGTTTGTCTCCTTTGAGAGTGGCCCGTTTGCTCATAAGCTATCTTGCTTAAATCCGTTATTTTTTTCTTTTGTATCTCTTGTGTGTCTCTCTTTCTTATGAGTGAGAAGATGATTTGAGTCTGAGCTCAACAAAAGAGAAGAGAGACAGAATTAAGAGAACTTAATTCGTCCCAATAATGGCTAAGTTAGAGCACGGAAAAGTTGAGAAAACTGAATTTTTACAAATTCACGATTTTCTCGAAAAGTGGGTGTAAAATGAGTTTTCTAGGTTTGAATGACAAATGTAGGTGAACTGTATGAGCTACTAACTGAAACATTGCTTCTTTAAATCGTCCCAATATTGGCAAAGTTAGAGCACGGAAAAGTTGAGAAAACTGAATTTTTACAAATTCACGATTTTCTCGAAAAGTGTGTTCAAAATTAGTTTTCTAGGTTTGAATGACAAATGTAAGTAAGCTGGATGCGCTACTAACTGAAACATTGCTTTTTTAAATCGTCTCAATATTGGCAAAGTTAGAGCACGGAAAAGTAGAGAATACTGAATTTTGGGTTCAAAAGGAGTTTTCTAGGTTTGAATGACAAAAGTAAGTAAACTGGATGCGCTACTAACTAAAACATTGCTTTTTTAAATCGTCCCAATATTGGCTAAGTTAGAGCACGGAAAAGTTGAGAATACTGAATTTTTACAAATTCACGATTTTCTCGAAAAGTGGGTTCAAAATGAGTTTTCTAGGTTTGAATGACAAATGTAAGTAAGCTGGATCCGCTACTAACTGAAACATTGCTTTTTTAAATCGTCCCAATATTGGCAAAGTTAGAGCACGGAAAAGTTGAGAATACTGAATTTTTAAAAATTCACGATTTTCTCCGAAAGTAGGTTAAAAATGAGTTTTCTAGGTTTGAATGACATAAGTAAGTAAACTGGATGAGCTACTAACAGAAACATTGCTTGTTTTAATCGTCCCAATATTGGCAAAGTTAGAGCACGGAAAAGTTGAGAAAACTGAATTTTTACAAATTCACGATTTTCTCGAAAAGTGGGTTCAAAATGAGTTTTCTAGGTTTGAATGACAAATGTAAGTAAGCTGGATGCGCTACTAACTGAAACATTGCTTTTTTAAATCGTCCCAATATTGGCAAAGTTAGAGCACGGAAAAGTTGAAAAAACTGAATTTTTACGAATTCACGATTTTCTCGAAAAGTTGTTTCAAAATTAGGTTTCTAGGTTTGAATAACAAAGTAAGTAAACTCCATGAGCTACTAACTGAACATTGCTTTTTTAAATCGTCCCAATATTGGCAAAGTTAGAGCACGGAAAAGTTGAGAAAACTGAATTTTTTATAAATTCACGATTTTCTCGAAAAGTGGGTTCAAAATGAGTTTTCTAGGTTTGAATGACAAAAGTAAGTAAACTGGATACGCCACTAACTGAAACATTGCTTTTTTAAATCGTGCCAATATTGGCAAAGTTAGAGCATGGAAAAGTAGAGAAAACTGAATTTTGGGTTCAAATGAGTTTTCTGGGTTTGAATGACAAATGTAAGTAAACTGGATGAGCTACTAACTGAAACATTGCTTTTTTAAATCGTCCCAATATTGGCAAAGTTAGAGCACGGAAAAGTTGTGAAAACTGAATTTTTACAAATTCACGATTTTCCCGAAAAGTAGGTTAAAATAAATTTTCTAGGTTTGAATGACAAATGTAAGTAAACTGGATGCGCTACTAACTGAAACATTGCTGTGGGAACCGGCACCAGATGCAAAGCAGCAACGACGCCTAAAAGGAGAGTGATTTTACTCTCCTTCATTTATCTCTCTCTATTCCAATTCTATAGTTTTAGTTCCCTTTGAAAATCGAAGCGGGCCGCATTGGAGCGGGAAAAATATACAAGTGTATTGAGTTGAAACTCTTGTGTTTATTAGAGTACCGGGTTGTTACATTGGGCGACGAGGTGAAAAAAAAAAGAGAAAAGAATAAATAACAACAAATAAATAGTAATAGTAAACTAATATAATAAAATATATTTAAAAAAATATATGTAAGTAGAATCAGCGTGGCTGTGTGCGTGCATGGCAAAGTGGAAAAAATTATCTTGCTCTCAATTAGACCCGATATTTTTGTTTGTCTCCTTTGAGAGTGGCCCTTTTGCTCATAAGCTATCTTATTAATCCGTTATTATTCTTTTGTATCTCTTGTGTGTCTCTTTTCTTATGAGTGAGAAGATGATTTGAGTCTGAGCTCAACAAAAGAGAAGAGAGACAGAATTAAGAGAACTGACTAAAAGTCAGAGACGGGATGACGAAAAAGTATTAAACGATTGTTTGATGGGAAATTATCTGACAGCAGTCAGAGGCAAAATGCCGGTAAAAATATTAAACAATGTTTAATATATATGCGTATATACAAAATATAAAATAGATAAAGAAAACTATCTGACAGAGGTCAGAGGCAAAATGCCGGAAATAATATTAAACAAATTTTAAATATATGTGTGTGTATACATACACACATATGTATGTTACATATATAAGAAAAAAATATAAATAAACTATCTGACAGAGGTCAGAGGCAAAATGCCGGGGAAAAAAAAAATTTTTTTTGAATAAATAATAATAATAATAAATGAATAATTGATTCTTTTCCAAATGCATAATAATTCGAAATGACTGAGAGCGTCATTAAGCCTTTTTTGTGTGAAAGTTTGGCAAATTCATTGCTTCAAAGTGAATGGGAGAAATGGCTACGAGCGTTTAAGATCTACTTAGAGGTGAAAGAAGTCGAATCAGAAGAGAACAAAATTATTACACCTGGGTGGTACGCAATTGCAGACGGTTGCATACGCTTTGCCAGGCGCTATAGTAAATTCGACGAGAAACCCTTAAAAATGATGTATTTTCAGTACTAGTCGATAAATTTTAAAACCCACTTCTCACCCAAACAGAATTCAACTTTCGAAAGACACCTTTTTAGGAAAATTACCCCAGAAGACGGGGAAACTTTTGGAAAGTTTATTTTGCGATTGCGTCAACAAATTCAAAAATGCAATGTAGGGTCTACGAAAGCTGAAATGGAAGAAATATGTATGAAGGATAAAATTATTGACACTTGGGCTGGTACTGAACTAAAGAAGAAATTTATTGGGGAAAAACACCCCCCTTACTGAAATCATTGAAGCCTGCCAAGTAGACGAGGAAATAAATAAACGTCACAGCTAATGCACTCGAAGACGTTTCCAGAAACCATAAATAAAATATCTAATTGGAAGTCGACGAAAATAAATCAGAGCGAGTGTGGAAGGTGTGGACGATCGGGACACACGGGAGACAGCCACATGTGCCCGGCACGCCAAACAAATGCAATCGTTGCTCTCGTGCTGGTCATTTTGCCCGTAATGCCGAACAAACCTTAAACGCCCATATTTCCCCAGTCAAATGACAAAGAAGAAAAGGGGATATTCAAACGCAAATACGTGAATAAAATTGAAGACAAAAACGCCAAAGAAAAATAAGATGGTCCAGCGGAATTGTTTTTAAAATTGACAGCGACGGGGAGTATGACGAGCTGATGCAATGTCAAATTGGGGTGCAGAAATTTTTCTAAATTTCCCGCGAAATTCGCAGAGTCAATTTAGGGGATACGCCTCAGATGAAATCCTTAATTGTATTTGTATGTTCGAGGCGCCGATATCGATCAAGCAGAGCCCCGAGCTATTGCATCTTTTTTCGTAATTGGAAAAGGACGGCAGTCACTAAATGGGACGAGAAACGGCAACAAAGTTAAATGTTCTACGAGTGGGATTTCCGGTTAGCAACATTGAGATCGTACCACCATTTCCCAAGTGGAAAGGTATTAGCGTGAAACTAACAATAGACCCCATGTTGATCCTGTGAAACAGCCAATGAGGCGTATTCCTGTTGCGCTCGAAGGGTAAAGTCAATGCTAAGTTAGAGGAAGCATACCACCTGGATATTATTGAACCAGTTAAGGGTCACAGCCCGTGGATTTCTCCAATAGTGATTGCTTTCAAAGAGAACGGTGATATTCGACTATGTTTGGATATGAGACGCGCCAACCGGGCAATTCCTTCGGGAAAACTATCCGTTGCCTAAACTGGATGCGCTACTAACTAAAACATTGCTTTTTTAAATCGGGCCCAATATTGGCTTAGTTAGAGCACGGAAAAGTTGAGAATACTGAATTTTTACATATTCACTATTTTCTCCTGAGTTTGAATGACAAAAGTAAGTAACTGGATGCGCTACAAACTGAAACATTGCTTCTTTAAATCGGCCCAATATTGGAAAAGTTAGAGCACGGAAAGTAGAAAATTTAATAAATTTTTGGGGTTTAAAAAGGGTTTTTTCTAGGTTTGAATGCCCCAAAAGTATTTAAACTGGATGCCCCCCTCCCTTAAAACTTTGGTTTTTTTAAAATCGTCCCAATTTTGGGCCCAAAAATTAGAGCAGGAAAAATTTTGAAAATTTACTAAATTTTTTTAAAATTTCACGTTTTTCCCCCGGGAAAAAAAAAAAAAAAAAAAAAAGGTTTTAAAAAATAATTTTCTGGGTTTTAAAGCAAAAAGTAAGAAAAACTGGGGGCGCTACAAACAAAAAACCTTGTTTTTTTAAAATCGTCCCAATTTTGGGCAAAAATTAAAAAAACCCCCGGAAAAATTTGGAAATACTAAATTTTTTAAAAATTCCCGTTTTTCTCGAAAAGGGGGTTTCAAAAATAAATTTTTTCAAAGGTTTGAATGACAAATGTAAGTAACTGGTTTGCGCTCTAATAAAAAAAATTTGGTTTTTTTTAAACCCGTCTCAATTTTGGGAAAAGGTAAGAACGGAAAAGTAAGAATACTGAAGGGGGTTTTCCAAAGGATTTTTTCGGGTTTTTAAATGAAAAAAAGAAAGGGAAAACTAAAATGCGCATTTAACTAAAAAAATTGTTTTTTTAAAACCGTCCCAATTTGGTAAGTTAGAGCAGGGAAAAAGTTGAGAAAAACTGAATTTTTACAAAATTCCGATTTTCCCAAAAAGTAGGTTAAAAAAAAAATTTTCTGGGTTTGAATGAAAAATGTAATTAAACCCTTGGATGCGCAAACAAACTAAAAACATTGCTTTTTTAAACCCCGGGCCCCCCCCCCAATTTTGGAAAAGTTAGACAGGGGAAAATTTTGAAAAAAACTAAATTTTTTACAAAATTCCCCTTTTTCTCTGATTTGAATGAAAAAAGTAAGTAAATGATGCGCTACTAACTAAAAACCTTCCCCTTCTTTAAATGGCCCCCAAATTTTGGGAAAATTTAGAGCCCCGGAAAAATTTGGAGAAAAGGGAAATTTTTAAAAATTCACGTTTTTTCTCAAAAAAGTGGGTTAAAAAATAGTTTTTAGGTTTAAATGAAAAAAGAAGAAAAAACTGATGATTTACTAACAAAAATATGTTTTTTTTAAATCGTCCCAATATTGGAAAAGTTAGAGCAGGGAAAAATTTGAACACAAAAACTAATTTTTAAAAATTCACGTTTTTCTCAAAAAGGGGGTTCAAAAATATTTTTTTCTAGGTTTGAATGAAAAATGTAAGAAACTGTATGAGCTCCTAAACTAAAAACTTTGTTAAATTTTAAATGGGCCCCAAATTTTGGGAAAAAGTTAGAGCAGGGAAAAAGTTGGAAAACTAAATTTTTTACAAATTCACGATTTTCTCAAAAAGGGGGTTTAAAAATGAGTTTTCAAAAGGGTTTTAAATGAAAAAAAGTAAGAAAAACGGGATTGCTTTTTTAAATCGTCCCAATTTTGGGCCCAATTTAGAGCAGGGAAAAAAGGTTGAGAAAAACTGCCCTTTTTAAAAATTTCACGATTTTCTAAAAAAAAGTGAGTTAAAAATGAGTTTTCTGGGTTTGGGAATGACAAATGTAAAAAACGGGATGCGCCCCTAAAGAAACATTGCTTTTTTAAGTGGGTCCCAATTTGGCAAAGTTAGACACGGAAAAGTTTTTTAATACTAAAATTTTTAAAAATTCACGATTTTCTCAAAAAATTTGGTTCAAAAGATTTTTTCTAGGTTTGAAGGGACAAAAGAAAGAAAACGGGAATGCCAAACAAACTGAAACATTGTTTTTTTTTAAGGGTCGTCCAATTTTGGGCCAAGTTAGAGCAGGAAAAAGTGGAAATATTTTTTTTAAAAATTCACGATTTTCTCAAAAAGTAGGTTAAAAATGATTTTTTCTGAGTTAAAATGAAAAAGAAATTAAAAACTGGATGCGTACTAACTAAAAACATTGCTTTTTTAAGTCGTCCCAATTTTGGCAAAGTTGAGCAGGGAAAAAGTTGTAAAATACTGTTTTTTAAAACCAAAATTCACGTTTTTTCTCGAAAAGTGGGTTAAAAATGGTTTTCTGGGTTTTGAATGACAAGTAATAAACTGGTTTGCCCCTTACAACTAAAACTTTTTTTTTAAGTCGCCCCAAATATTGACAAAGTTAGAGAAAGGCAAGTTGAGAATAAGGGAATTTTTACAAATTCACGTTTTTCCCCAAAAGTGGGTTCAAAATTAGTTTTCTGAGTTTAAATGACAAAGTAAGAAAACTGGTGCCCTACAAACTGAAACATTGTTTTTTTAAGTCGCCCCCAAAATTGGAAAAGTTGAGCCACGGGGAAAATTGAGAATCCCAAATTTGTTTACAAATTCCGATTTTCTCAAAAAGGTTCAAAATTTTTTTTTCTGAGTTTAATGACAATTTTAAGTAACTTTTTGCGTACAAACAAAAACTTTGTTTTTTAAAAGTCTCCCAAAATTTTGGGAAAAGTTAGACCCGGGAAAAAATTTGAAAAATATGTTTTTTTTAAAAATTCCCACGATTTTCTCGAAAGTAGGTTAAAAATTGATTTTCTGAGTTTAAAGGGAAAAATGAAAGAAAACTGGTTTGCGCTACTAACTGAAACATTGTTTTTTTAAAAGTCGTCCCAATTTTGGGGCAAGTTAGAGCAGGGAAAAAGTTTTTAATCTGAATTTTTAAAAATTCCCGTTTTTCTCAAAAAGTTTTTTTAAAAATGAGTTTTCTGAGTTTGAATGACAAATACAAGAAAAGGGAAAGGGCGCTACAAACTGAAACTTGTTTTTTTGGGTGCCCCAAATTTTTGGCAAATTTTTAAGACAGGGAAAATTTGAGAATTTTTTTTTTTTTTTAAAAAAAATTCCCGATTTTTTTTAAAAAAGGGTTAAAAAAGGATTTTTCTAGGTTTAAAGGGGAAAAAAGGTAAGAAAACTGGATGCGTATCCTGAAAATTGTTTTTTTAAAAGTCGCCCCCATATTGGCAAAGTTAGAGCACGGAAAATTTGAGAAAACTAAAATTTTAAAAAATTCCCCCCCAAATTAAAAACCGGGCTTTTTTGTCCCAATTTGGAAAATTTGAGAATACTAAATTTTTAAAAATCACGTTTTTTTCGCGAAAAGTTTTTTAAAAATGGGGTTTTAAAAGGGAAAAAAAAGTAATTTAAAACCGGGGATGAGCTCTAACTGGGGACTTTGCTTTTTTAATGCCCCAATATTGGAAATTTAAAGAGCACGGAAAATTTTTGGAAAAAAATGAATTCTTAAAAATTCACGATTTCTCAAAAAGGGGGGTTCAAAAATGAGTTTTTCTAGGTTTAAATAAAAATGTAAGAAAAGGGGTGCGCTCAAACCTGAAACATTGCTTTTTAAAAATCGTCCCAAATATTGGAAAAGTTGAGCAAAAAAAAGTTGAAAAAACTGAATTTTTAAAAAATTCACGTTTTTTCTCGAAAAGTGGGTTAAAAATTTTTTTCTAGGTTTAAAATGACAAAGTAATAACGGATGGCTACTAACGAAACATTGCTTTTTTAAAATGGGGCCAATTTTGGGGCCCAAAGTTAAGCAGGGGAAAAAAAAAAAAATAAAAAAAAAACTGGGAAAAGTTTGGGTTCAAAAGGGAGTTTTCTGGGTTTGAATGCCAAAAAAGAGTAAACTGGATCGTACTAACTAAACATTTTTTTTTTAAATGCCCCAAATTGGCAAGTTAGAGCAGGAAAAGTAAAAAGAAAACTTAATTTTTGGGGGTTCAAAATGATTTTTTCTGGTTTTAAATGAAAATGTAAGTAACTGGAGCTACTAACAAAAACATTGCTTTTTTAAATCGCCCAAAATTGGCAAAGTTAGAGCACGGAAAAAGTTGGAAATTTAATTTTTTTTAAAAATTTTCACGTTTTTCTCAAAGTAGGTTAAAAATGATTTTCTAGGTTGAATGACTGTAAGAAAACTGGATAGCTATTTAACAGAAAATTTTTGTTGTTTTTGTTTTAATATTGGCCCAATTTAGAGCAAAAAAAGTTAAAAAAAAATAAAATTTTACAAATTCCGATTTTCTCGAAAAGTGGGTTCAAAATAGTTTTCTGGGTTTAATGACAAAGAAAGTAAGCTGGATCGCTACTAACTAAAAATTTGCTTTTTTTAAATCGTCCAATTTTGGGCAAATTTAGAGCACGGAAAAATTTGGGAAAAAACTGAATTTTTACAATTAACGATTTTCTCGAAAAGGGGTTTTTTAAAAAATTGGGTTCTAGGTTTAAATAAAAAAAGAAATTCTATGACCCTATAACTGAACATTGCTTTTTAAAATCGTCCCAAATATGGCAAAGTTAAAGCACGGAAAAGTTGAAAAAAACTGAATTTTATAAATTCACGATTTTCTCGAAAGTGGGTTAAAATGATTTTCTGGGTTTGAATGAAAAAAAGTAAGTAAATGGTCCCCACTAACGAACTTTGCTTTTTTAAAATCGTCCAATTTTGGCAAAGTTAGGCAGGAAAAGAAGGAAAAAAAACTAATTTTTGGGTTCAAAATGATTTTTCTGGTTTGAATGAAAAAGTAATTTAAGGGGTTGAGCTAAACTGAACATTGCTTTTTAAATGGCCCAAAATGGAAAGTTAAGACGGAAAATTTGAGAAAACAAATTTTTCAAAATTCACGATTTTCTCGAAAAGTGGGTTAAAATGAGTTTTTTTTTTGAATGAAAAAAAGTGTAAACTGGATGGTTTCAAAACGAAAAAATTGTTTTTTAATTGTCCCAATATTGGCAAAGTTAGAGACGAAAAGTGAGAAACTGAATTTTTGGGTTAAAATGAGTTTTCTGGGTTTAAATGACAAAAGTAATTTTAACTGGATGGTACTAACTGAACATTGCTTTTTTAAATCGTCCCAAAAATGGCAAGTTAGACCCGGGAAAAAAGGGGAGAAAAACGAATTTTACAAATTCACGTTTTTCTCAAAATTTTTTTAAAAAAAAGAGTTTTTCTAGGTTTGAATGCAAAGTATAATGATGAGTACTACTGCATTGTTTTTTTAAAGTCCCAAATTCAAATTTAGAGCCGGGAAAAAGTGGGGGAAAAAAATTTTAAAAATTTTTTTTTGGGTTAAAAATAGGTTTCTAGTTTGAATAAAAAAGAAAAAAAATTTATAGTACTAACTAAAACATTGTTTTTTTAAATCGCCCAAATATGGCAAAGTTAGAGACGGAAAATTTGAGAAAAGGGTTTTTTAAAATTCCATTTTCTCGAAAAGTGGGTTAAAAATTTTTTTTCTATTTTGAATGACAAAAGTAATAAAGGGGCCCCACTAACTAAAAAATTTGCTTTTTTAAAAATCGTCCCAATATTGGCAAATTTTAACCCGGGAAAAGTTGAGAAATGAATTTTTAAAAATTCACGTTTTCCCCTTTCCCAAAAGTGGTTAAAAA
>JANFPS010000225.1:0-24810 GCA_024703675.1 Drosophila nebulosa | reverse complement strand
GTTACCTTCTTATGTCTTTTCAAACCTAAAAAAACTCATTTTGAACCCACTTTTCGGAAAATCGTGATTTTTTAAAAAAAATTGGGGAAAATTTTTTGGAAAAAACCTATGTTCGACCCCGGCAAAATCTAAAACATTCCCCCGGTCTAACTTTGCCAATATTGGGACGATCAAAAAATTTGGGGTGTGTCAGTTAATAGCCATCCAGTTTCCCTTTCATTTGTCATTCAAACCTAGAAAAAAACCTCATTTTAAACCCCAAACTTTTCGGGGGAAAAATCGTGACTTTGCAAAAAAATTGGGAAAAATCGGGGGCAAACCTATGTTCGATCCCGGAAAAATCTAAAAATTTCCCCCGTGCTCTTTTTTTTCCCCCAATATTGGGACGATCACAAAAGGCAATTTTCAGTTAGTACTCATCCAGTTTACCTTCTTATGTCTTTTCAAAACCTAGAAAAACACATTTTAAACCCCATTTTTCGAATAAATCGAAAAAAGGGTTGAGTTTTTTGTCGGGATCGAACATGGGTTTTTCCCAGTTTTCAAAATTTTTTACAAAGCCCACGTTTTTCTAAAAAGGGGGTTTTCAAAATGATTTTTCTAGGTTTGAATGACAAATGAAAGTAAACTAGATAAAGCTTTTACTAATACATTGCTTTTTTTTAATCGCCCCAAATTTTGGCAAAGTTAAAGAACGGCAAAGGTGAAAATTTTTCCCGGGGCCCGAAAATAGGTTTCCCCAGTTTTCCCCAATTTTCGAAAAAAGTCACGATTTTCTCAAAAAAAGGGGGTTTAAAAATGATTTCCCTTTTAAGGTTTGAATGCCCAAATGAAAGAAAACTAGAGGAGCTTCTTACAAATACTTTGGTTTTTTGGTGATCGTCCCAATTTTGGGCCCAAAGATAGAGCAGGCAAATTTGAGATTTTGACGGGATCAAACTTTGGGGTTTTCGCCGGGGATTTCTCAATTTTTACAAAGTCACGATTTTCTCAAAAAGTGCTTTAAAATTTAGCTTTTAGGTTTGAAGCAAAGGGAGGTAAACGGGATGGTTTATTTTCCCGTTAGTAGCTCACCCCATTTAAACCGTTCTTTTGTCATTTCAAAACCCCCTAAAAAAAAAATTTTTGGAACCCATTTTTTCAAAAAAAATCGTGATTTTGGAAAAAATTTTTGGGGAAAAACTGGCAAAACCTATTTTTCGATCCCGGCAAAAATCTAAAACTTTCCCCGTCCCTTAATTTTCCCAAAATTTTTTGGGGACGATTACAAAAAAACCCCCAATGTATCATTTAAGAAGCTCATCTATTTTACCTTCTTTGTCATTAAAACCTAAAAAAAAAACCTTTTTAAAACCCCACTTTTCGGGGGAAAATCATGATTTTCAAAAAAAATTTTGGGGATATCTGGCAAACCTTGTTCGACCCCGGCAAAATCTAAAAATTTTCCCGTGTTTAAAAACCCGGCCAAATAAAAGGGACGATTAAAAAAAAAGAAAATTGTTTTTAGTAAGAAGCTCACCCCATTTTTCCTTCATTTGTCTTTCAAACCTAGAAAAATTTCATTTTGAACCCACTTTCGAAAAAAATCGTGATTTTTGAAAAAATTGTAAAAATCTGGCAAAACCCTATGTTCGACCCCGGAAAACCCAAATTTTTGCCTTTGCTCTAATTTTCCCCCAATATTGGGCCCATCACAAAAATAAATGTACCATTTAAAAGGGCTATCTAGTTTACTTCTTTTCCCTTTTAAACCTAGAAAACTCTTTTTTGAACCCACTTTTCGAGAAATCTTTTTGTCTTTGCAAAAATTGAGAAATTTTGGAAAACCCTATGATCGACCCCGGAAAAATCTCAACTTTGCCTTTTTTGCTCTTATTTTGCCAATTTTTGGGACGTTTAAAAAAAAGCAATGTATCAGTTATTTTAGTCATCATTTTTACTTTC
Source organism: Drosophila nebulosa (assembly GCA_024703675.1). Lineage (NCBI taxonomy): Eukaryota > Metazoa > Arthropoda > Insecta > Diptera > Drosophilidae > Drosophila > Drosophila nebulosa. The sequence goes on along the minus strand of JANFPS010000225.1, from coordinate 22,866 downwards.
ATTTTTCTTTTCAAACCAAAAAATTTAAATTTTTGAACTCACTTTCGAGAAATTCCCCCGACTTTGAAAAAATGAGGAAATTGGGGGCCCCAAACCTATGTTGGGCCCCCCCGGCAAAAATTTTCAATTTTCCCCGGGGGCTCAAAACCGTGCCAATATTAGGGGGGAGGGATCAAAAAAAGGGCAATGTATAAATTTAGAAAGTCATCCAGTTTAAACCTTTCTTTTTGTCATTCAAACCTGGGGAAAAAACTCATTTTGAACCCCACTTTTCGGGGAAAAATTTTATTTTTGTAAAAAATTGGGTGAAATTTGGGCAAACCCCTATTTCATCCCGGCAAAATCTAAAATTTTTTGCCCAAGTCTAACCGTCCCCAATTTTGGGACGATCCCCAAAAAAGAAAATGTTCAGTTAGTAAGCTACCATTTGCCTTCCCTTATGTCAAAAAAAACCTAAAAAAAATAAAAACTGAAAACTTTTCGAAAAAAAAATCGTGACTTTGTAAATATTGAGGAAACCCCTGGGAAAACCTATTTTTCCCGTTTAAGGGCAAAATCTAAACTTTCCCATGCTCTAACTTTCCCAAATTTTGGGGACGATCAAAAAAAGGAAAAGTATCATTTTAGTAGCTCATCCATTTTTAAATTTTAAATATGTCATTAAAAACCCCAAAAAAAAAACCTTTTTTAAAACCCACTTTTCGAGGGGGAAACGTGACTTTGAAAAAAAAATTGGGGGAAATCGGGCAAACCCTATTTTCCCGCCCCAGCAAAATCTTTTCCAAATTTGCCGTGCTTAACCGTGAAAATGGGGGGAAACGATCAAAAAAAAGAAATTTGTACATTTTAGTGGGCTCATCCATTTTACCTTCATATGTCATTAAAAACCCTTAAAAAAAACTAAATTTTTGAACGAACTTTTCGAGAAAAAATCTTTTGATTTTGAAAAAATTTGAGAAAATTTTTTTGCGAACCCTATGATCCGATCCCGGAAAAAATTTTAAAATTTCCCAATTTTGGGGACGACCCAAAAAAAAGCAAGGCATCAGTTGGGGAGCTCATCCAGTTTACCTTCATTTGTCTTTAAAAACCTTTTTTTTAGGAAAACTCATTTTAAACCCCACTTTTCAAAAAAAATCGTGACTTTGAAAAAATTGTAAAAATTTGGCAAACCCTTAGGGTTCGATCCCGGCAAAATCTAAATTTTTGCCAAGCCTACCCGGGCCCAAATTTTTGGGACACACAAAAAGAAAATGATCAGTAGTAGTATCCAGTTTCCCTTTCATATGTCATTAAACCAAAGAAAACGAATTTAAAAGAAATTTCGGGGGAAAATCGTTGTTTTGTAAATTTTGAAAAATTTGGGCAAACCTATGTTCGACCCCGGCAAAATTCAACTTTGCCTTTGCTCAAAATTTCCCAATATTGGGACGATCAAAAAGGCAATGTTCAGTAAGTAACTCATCCATTTTACCTTCACTTGTATTAAAACCCTAGAAAAACCTTTTTTAACCCACTTTTCGAAAAAATGGGTTGACTTTGAAAAAATTAAAAAAAAAATGGGCAAACCCTATATTCGACCCCGGTTTAAAAATCAAATTTTGGCGGGGGCTATCATCCAATTTTGGGACGATCCCCAAAAAACCCAATGTATCAGTTGTAGTCATCCAGTTTCCCTTCATATGCCATTCAAACCTAAAAAAATAATTTGAACCCATTTTTCGGAAAATCGTGACTTTGTAAAAATTGGAAATTGGGGGAAACCTGTTTTGACCCGGAAAAACCCAAAACTTTGCCGTGCTCAAATTTTGCCAATTTTGGGACGATCACAAAAAGAAAAATGAAATCGGGTTAGTAGACCCATTTTTCCCTTTCATATGTCATTAAAAAACCTAGAAAACAAAACTTTGAACCACTTTTCGAGAAAATGTAAACTTTGAAAAAAAATTGAGAAATATGGCAAAACCTGTGTTCGATCCCGGCAAAATCTAAACTTTCCCCGTGCTCTAACTTTCCCAATTTTGGGGGACGATAAACAAAAACCCAATGTCAGTTAGAACCCTCATCTAGATTCCCTTTTCATTTTTTTAAATTAAAACCTAGAAAACTCTTTTAAAAAACCCACTTTTCGGGGGAAAATGTGATTTGTAAAAATTTTTTAAAAATCGGCGAACCCTATGTTTCGACCCGGGAAAAAAATTCAATTTTCCCGTGCTCTAATTTTGGGCCAAAAATTGGGCGATCTCAAAAGGCAAGTATCATTTAGTAGCTCATCCAGTTTACCTTCATATGTCATTAAAACCTAAAAAACTAATTTAAACCCCATTTTCGAAAAAAATCGTGACTTTTAAAAATTGGGGAAATCTGGCAAACCCTTATGTTCGACCCCGGAAAAAATCCCCCCTTTTTGCCTTTTCTCTAACTGTTTTTCAAATAGGGACGACAAAAAAGCAATGTACCATTATTTCCCCTCATCCAGTTTATTTCATTTTTTCTTCGAACCTAGAAAACTTTTTTGAACGCACTTTTCGGGGAAAATCGTGACTTTGTAAAAATTGAGAAATCTGGCAAAACCTAGTTCGACCCCCGGAAAAAACCCAAAATTTTGGCCGTGCCCCAAAATTTTCCCAAAAATTTTGGGGACGATTACAAAAGCAATGTATCAGTTAGAAGTCCCCTAGTTCCCTTCTTTTGTCATTAAAAACCTAAAAAAAATCTTTTAAAAACCCACTTTTCGGGGAAAATTTTGACTTTCCCCAAAAAAATTGGGAAAATCGGGCAAACTTATGTTCATCCCGGAAAAATTTTAAAAATTTTTGGCCTTTTTAAATTTTTGGCCAATTTGGGACGATCAAAAAAAAGCAATGTATCAGTTAGAGTAAAACCCTATTTTTATTTTCATTGTATTTAAACCTAAAAAACCCAAAATTTTAAAAACGCATTTTTTTTTCGAGAAAATCGTGACTTGAAAAAATTTGAGAAATCTGGCAAACCCCAAATGTTCGATCCCGTAAAAAATCTAACTTTGCCATGCTCAATTTTGGGCCAAAATTTTGGGGACGATTACAAAAAGCAAATATCAGTTATTTAGCTCATTAGTTTTCTTTCATTTGTCATTCAAACCTAGAAAAATCATTTTGAACCCACGTTCGAGAAAATCGTGACTTTGCAAAAAATGGGAAATTTGGCGAACCTATGTTCGATCCCGGAAAAATCTCCCCTTTTCCGTTCTCTGTGTCAATATTGGGACGAACACAAAAAGCAATGTGCCATTTTGTAGCTACCCAAAGTTTCCCCCCATTTGTCTTTTAAAACCAAAAAACAAAATTTTGAACGCATTTTTTCGAAAAAATTTCCGTGACTTGGGGGAAAAATTTGTGAAATCTGGGGGAACCTATGTTCGACCCCGGGAAAAAAAATCTCCCCTTTTGCCGTGCTCAAACTTTGCCAATATTGGGACGATCCCCAAAAAGCAATGTGCCGGGTTAGTAGTAAACCATTTTACCTCCTTTTTGGTCATTCAAACCTAGAAAACAAATTTTGAACGCATTTTTCGAAAAAAATCGCGATTTTGTAAAAATTGGGGAAATCTGGCGAACCTATTTTCCGATCCCGTCAAAATCTAAAATTTGCCATGCTTTTCCCTTTGCCAATTTTTGGGACGTTTAAAAAAACCCAAATGTTTTTATTTTGTAGCTCATCTATTTTTTTTTCCTTTTGTCATTAAAAACCAAAGGGAAAACTCATTTTAAACCCCTTTTTTCGGGGAAAAATCGTGACTTTGAAAACATTAAGACATCGGGCAAAAATTTTGCCAGGGTTTTAAAAATTTTGCCAAAAATTGGGGACGATTAAAAAAAGAAAGGTATTAGTAGAACCCTATCTAGTTTCCCTTCATTTTTTCATTAAAAACCCTAAAAAAAACTCATTTTAAAACCCATTTTTCGAGAAAATCTTTGGGAATTTTGAAAAAAATTGGGGAAAAATTTCCTGGCGAACCTATGTTCGATCCCGGAAAAATTCAATTTTGCCGTGCTCTCCCCCTTTCCCAATTTTTTGGGCCCTTTACAAAAAAGAAATGTACAGAGAGCTCATCTAGTTTTTTTTCTTTTGTCATTAAAAACTTAGAAAAAAATTTTGAACCCACTTTTCAGAAAATCGTGATTTTGAAAAAAATTGAAAATTTCTGGCGAACCTATGTTCGTTTCCGGGCAAAATCTCAATTTTGGGCCGTGCTCTAACTTTGCCAATAGGGGACGATTAAAAAAAAGCAAGAAATCAGTTATTTAGCTCATTGGGTTTTCTTTTCTTTTGTCATTCAAACCTAGAAAATCATTTTAAAACCCACGTTCGGGGAAAATCGTGACTTTCCCAAAAAATGGGAAATCTGGCAAACCCATGTTCGACCCCGGGGAAAAATCCCCCCTTTTCCCCGTTCTTTTGCGTCAATAATGGGACGATCAAAAAAAGCAATGTCTCATTTAAAGTAGCTCACCCAGTTTTACCTCCATTTGTCATTAAAACCCTAAAAAAACTAAATTTGAACGCAATTTTCGAAAAAATTTGGATTTTGTAAAATTTAAAAAATTCTGGCAATTTTTATGTTCGACCCCTTTAATATCTAAAATTTTGCCATGCTCAAAACTTGCCAAATTGGGACGATCCAAAAAAGCAAGATCAGTTAGTAGTCATTAGTTTTTTTCATTTGTCATAAAACCTAGAAAACTCATGTTAAACCCCCATTTTTTCGGGGAAAAACCGTGATTTTGGCAAAAAAAGGGAAATTTTGCAAAACCTATTTTCCGATCCCGGCAAAACCCCCTTTTCCCTTTTTCTTGTGCAATTTTGGGGGACGATCAAAAAAAAGCAATGGTCAGTTAGTAGCTAATCCAGCTTACCTCCATTTGTCATTCAAACCTAGAAAACAAAAATTTGAACCCCATTTTTCGAGAAAATCGTGTTTTTGTAGAAATTTTGGAGAAATCTGGCGAACTTTTGTTCGATCCATTTCAAAATCTAAAATTTCCCATGTTTTAAAATTTTCCCAAATAGGGGACGATTACAAAAAGCAAGGTATTAGTTAGAAGCTCTTTGGGTTTAACCTTCATTTGTCATTCAAACCTAGAAAAATCATTTAAACCCACTTTTCGGGGAAAAATCTTTTGACTTGTAAAAATTGCGAAATCTGGCAAAAACCTATGTTCGATCCCGTCAAAATCTCAACTTTCCCTTTCCCTCTAACTTTGCCAATTTTGGGGACGCTTACAAAAACCAATGTATCGGGTTAGTAGCTTTTCTAGTTTTTTTTTCATTTTTCATTTCAAACCAAGAAAACTCTTTTGGGACCCATTTTTCGAGAAAATCGGGGATTTTGTAAACTTTAAAGGGAAAATTCTGGGACCCAAATGTTCGATCCCGGCAAAATCTAAAAACCCTTTGCCAGCTTTAACTTTGCCAATTTTGGGAAGATTACAAAAAGCAATGTTTTATTTGGGAATTTAAATCTAGTTTACCTTCTTTTGTCTTTAAACCTAAAAACCATTTCATCTTAAACCCAATTTCGGGGAAAAATCGTGACTTTCCCAAAAATTTTGAAATCTGGCAAACCTATTTTTCGACCCCGGCGAAATCAAAAAACTTTGCCGTGCTCAAATTTTTCCCAAATTTTGGGACGATCAAAAAAAGGGCAAGTATCGTTAGTAGCTCTTTTCAGTTTCCCTTCATTTTCATTCAAACCTGGGAAAACTCATTTTGCCCCCACTTTTGAGAAAATCGGGGTTTTTTGAAAAAAATTGGAAATCTGGCAAAACCTATTTTTCGTTTTCCCGGGAAAAAAAATCTCAACTTTGCCGGGGTCTAACTTTGCCAAAAATTGGGCGATCAAAAAAAAGCAATTATCATTAGTAGCTCTTTCGTTTACTTTCATTTGTCATTAAAACCCTAGAAAACTCTTTTTGAACCCACTTTCGAAAAAAATCGGACCTTGAAAAAAAATGGGAAATCTGGCAAAACCTATGTTCGATGGGGGAAAAAATTTTCCTTTCCCGGGGTTCTCTAACGGTGTCAATATTGGCACGTTTCACAAAAGGCGATGTTCGTTAGTAGCTCATCCAGTTTATTTCATTTGTCATTCAAACCTAAAAAAAACACTCTTTTTAAACCCCATTTTTCGAGAAAAAAATCGGCCTTTGAAAAAAATTGTGAAATCGGGCAAACCTATGTCGATCCCGGCAAAATCTAAAATTTTGGGCCGTGCTTAACTTTCCCAAATTTTGGGGGGACGATCACAAAAGGCGATGTATCAGTTAGTAGCTCATCCATTTTAAATTTTCTTTGGGTTTAAAACCCTTTTAAAAACCCTCTTTTTGAACCCACTTTTCGAGAAAATCTTTTGACTTTGCAAAAAAATTTTGGGGAAATAGGGCCCAAACCCTATGTTCGACCCGGGAAAAATTTCTCAATTTTGCCGTGCTCAAAATTTGCCAATTTTGGGGACGATCACAAAAGGGGCGATGTATCAGTTAGAGCTCATCCATTTTTCCCTTTCATTTGTCATTAAAACCTAAAAAAAAACTCTTTTTGGAACGAAATTTTCGAAAAAATGTGATTTTTAAAAAAATTTTGAGGAAAAACTGGCGAACCTATATTCGACCCCGGCAAAAATCTCAACTTTCCCTTCCCCTCAAAACTTTCCCAAATTTTGGGGGGCCCGATTACAAAAAGAATGTATCATTAAAAGCTCACTAGTTTACTTTCATTGTCATTCAAAACCTAAAAATCATTTTAAAAACCAACTTTTCGGGGAAAATTCGTGATTTTGGAACAAATGAAAAAAATCGGGGCAAACTTGTTCGAACCGGCAAAATGTAAATTTTTCCCTGTCTAACTGTGTCAATATTGGGGACGATCAAAAAAAGCAATGTATCATTTAAAGTAGCTCATCCATTTTACCTTCATTTGTCTTTTCAAACCTAGAAAACTGAATTTAAAACGAATTTTCGGGGAAAATCTTTGGAAAATTTGTAAATATTGTAAAATTTGGGGCGAACCTAATTTCGACCCCGGCAAAATCTAAAACTTTCCCTTTGCTCAAATTTTGCCAATATTGGGACGATCAAAAAAGGCAAGGGTACATTTAGTAGCAAATTTCCGGAAAAATTATATGTCATTCATACCTAGAAAACTCATTTTAAACCCCCCCACTTTTCGGGGAAAAATGTGTCTTTGAAAAAAATTTGAAATCTGGCGAACCTATATTCGATCCCGGCAAAACCCTCAACTTTCCCGTGCCTAATTTCCCAAAATTTTTGGGACGTTTCAAAAAGGAAAGTATCATTTAGTTGCCCCCCCAGTTTATTTTCATTTGCTTTTAAAACCCTAGAAAAATAATTTTAAAACCCCCCTTTCGATAAAAACGTGACTTTAAAAATTGAAAAAAACTGGCGAACCTATGTTCGATCCCGGCAAAATCTCAATTTTGGGCCGTGCTCTATTTTTGCCAATTTTGGGGGACGACCCAAAAAAAAAAAAAAAAGAAAAAAAAAATGAAACCCAGTTTGAAACCCTCATTTTAGTTTATTTTCATTTGTCATTAAAAACCTAAAAAACTCTTTTTGAACCCACTTTTGGGAAAAGAAAATCGTGACTTTGAAAAAAGGGGGGAAAATTTCGGGCCCGAACCTATTTTTCGCCCCCGGGAAAAAAATCTAAAACTTTGCCGTGCTTAACTTTCCCCAAATTGGGACGACCCACAAAAGGCAAGTATCATTTTAGCCCCTTTTATCTCCATTTGTCATTAAAATTCTAAAAAAACAAAATTTTGAACGCACATTTCGGAAAAAAATCGGGGATTTTGAAAAAAATTGAAAAAAATCGGGAAAAACCAAAATGTTCGATCCCGGCAAAATCTAAAATTTTACCGGTGTTTCTATTTTTTTGCCAATTTTGGGGGACGATAAACAAAAGGCAAGGGTATCAGTAAGTGCTCTTTTCCAGTTTACCTTCTTTTGTCATTAAAACCCTAGAAAACTCATTTTAAACCCACTTTTCGAATAAATGGGGACTTTATAAAAATTAAAAAACTGGCGAACCATATTCGACCCCGGCAAAATCTTAATTTGCCGGTTTCTATCTTTGCCAATTTTGGGAAACGATCAAAAAAGGCAATTTTTATCAGTTAGTAGTCACCCATTTTACCTTCTTTTGTCTTTAAAAACCTAGAAAACCATTTTAAAACCCATTTTGGGAAAAAAATCGGACTTTGAAAAAAAATTGGAAAATGGTAAACCTATGTTGGACCCCGGGCCCAAAATTTTAAATTTTTTGCCGTGCTCTAACTTTGCCGATATTGGGTCGATTACAAAAAAGCAATGTATAAATTAGTAGCTCACCCGGGTTTTAACCTTCATAGCCCATTAAAAACCTAGAAAACAAAATTTAAAACGCACTTTTCGAGAAAATCGGACTTTGTAAAAATTGAAAAATCTGGCAAAACCTATGACGACCCCGGGGCAAAATCCAATTTTTCCAAATTTTGGGGACAAATCACAAAAAGAATGTATAATAAAGTAGCCATTTAGTTTCCCTTCATTTGTCATTCAAATAAAAAAAACCCCTTTTTGGGAAACCCCATTTTTCGAAAAAATGGGAAATGGGAAAACTCATTTTAAAACCCCCTTTTTCGAAAAAATCGTGCTTTCCCAAAAAAGGGGAAAATCTGGCGAACCTATGTTCGACCCCCCGGAAAAAATCTCACCTTTGCCGTGCACAAAAACCCTTTCCCAACGGGCAATGTATAAGTTGGGAGCTCATCCATTTTTCCTCCATTTGTCTTTTAAAACCAAAAAAAATTTAAAATTTTAAAACGCATTTTTTCGAGAAAATCGTGACTTTGTAAATATTGGGGAAAATCTGGCAAAACCTATTTTCGATCCCCGGAAAAAAATCTCAACTTTGCCGTTTTTTCTCTAATTTTGAAAAATTTTTGGGAAACCGTTTAAAAAAAAAAAGCAATGTATCGTTAGAACCCTCATCTATTTTACCTTAATTTTTCTTTCAAACCTAAAAAAACTCATTTAAAACCCCACTTTTCGAAAAAAATCATGTTTTTCTAAAAATTGGGGTTTATCTGGCAAACCTATGTTCGACCCCGGGCAAAATTTTTCAATTTGCCGTGCTCTAACCGGGGAAAATATAGGGACGTTTCAAAAAAAGCAATGTATCGGGTTAAAAGTTTTCATCCATTTTCCCTTCTTTTGGGTTTTAAAACCTAGAAAAACAAAATTTAAATTTAAATTTTTTTTTTCTAAAAAAAATCGTGACTTTGTAAAAAATTTAGATATCGGCAAACCCTATACCCGATCCGGAAAAATCTAAACCCTTTGCCGTGTCAACTTTCCCAATTTTGGGGGACGTTTAACAAAAGAAATGTATAGTTAGAAGTCATCTATTTTTATTTTCTTTTCTCATTAAAACCTAGAAAACTCTTTTGGGAACCCACTTTTCGAAAAAAAAATCTTTTTGTTTTTGGGCAAAAATTGAGAAATCTGGAAAAACCTATTTTTCGTTTCCCGGAAAAAATCTCAACTTTGCCGTGTTAAACTTTCCCAATTTTGGGGGGACGTTTACAAAAAGCAATGTACCCAAGTTAGTAGCCATCCTTTTTACCTTTTTAAATGTCATTAAAAACCTAGAAAACTCATTTTGCCCCCATTTTTCGAGAAAATCGTGTTTTAAAAAAAAAATTTGGGTTTTTTGGGAAAACCCTATGTTCGATCCCGGAAAAATCCAATTTGCCGTGCTCTAACCGGCCAATATTGGGACGACACAAAAAGCAATTTTAATCAGTTAGTGCTCATCCATTTTAAACCTTCTTATTTTCATTCAAACCTAAAAAAAATCATTTTAAAACCCATTTTTCGAAAAAAAATTCGGGCCTTTTTTAAAAAAATTGAAAAAAAACGGCAAAACCCTTATTTTCGACCCCGGGCCCAAAATTTTCAATTTTGGGCCGTGCTCTATTTTTGGGCCAATTTTGGGGACGATCCAAAAAAAGCAATGAAATCATTTAGTAGCCCCCATTAGTTTACTTTCTTTGTCTTTTAAAAACCAAAAAAACTTTTTTTGGAACCATTTTTCGAAAAAAATCGGGGCCCTTTGAAAAAATTTGGGAAATCGGGCCCAAACCCTTTTTTTTCCCAAACCCCGGAAATATCTCCCCTTTTTGCCGTGCTCTAACTTGCCAATATTGGGACACCCTTTAAAAAAAGCAATGTATCAGTTAGTGGCTAAATCCGGGTTTACCTCCATTTGTCATTAAATTTCTAAAAAAACAAAATTTGAACGCACTTTCCGGGGAAAATGGGGAAACTTGTAAAAATTTAGAAATCTGGGAACCTATGTTCGATCCCGGAAAAAATCTAAAACTTTGCCATGCTCAAAACTTTGCCAATAGGGGGAACGATCAAAAAAGGAAAGGGTAGAGTAGTACCCTCACCCAGTTTCCCCTTCTTATTTTCTTTTAAAACCTTTAAAAAACTCATTTTCAACCCACTTTTTGTGAAAATCGTGTTTTTGTAAAAATTGGGGAAATCGGGCCCAAAACTATTTTCAAATCCCGGAAAAAATTCAACATTCCCGGTCCCTCAAAACTTTGCCAAAAATTGGGAAACGATCAAAAAATGGGGTTTGTGTCGTTAGTGCCACCAGTTTCCCTTTCCTTTGTCATTAAAACCTGGGAAAACTCTTTTTAAAAACCACTTTTCGAAAAAAATCGGGGTTTTTTAAAAAATTTGGGGAAAAATCTGGAAATTTTATGTTCGATCCCGGAAAAATCTAAAACTTTGCCGTGTCTATTTTTGGGCCAAAATATTGGGACGATCACAAAAAGAAAATGTATAAATTTAAAAACCCTCATCTAGTTTCCCTTCTTTTGTCATTAAAACCTAGAAAAATCATTTTAACCCCATTTTCGAGAAAATCATGATTTTCTAAAAATTGTGATATTGGCAAACTATGTTCGATCCCGGCAAAATCCCCAATTTTCCCGTGTCTAACCGTGAAAATTTTAGGGACGACAAAAAAAAGAAATTTGTATCTTTAGAAAGCTCTTTCCATTTTAAACCTTCATTTGTATTAAAAACCTAGAAAAATAAAATTTTGAACTCAATTTTCGAGGAAAATTTCGTGATTTTGTAAAAATTAGATATCTGGCGAACCTATGATCGACCCCGGGCCCAAAATTAAAATTTTCCCCCTGTTTAAAATTTTGCCAATATTGGGACGATTACAAAAAGGGCAATGTACATTTTGGGAAGGGTTTCCCATCTTATTTTATTCAAGTTCCATTTCAAACCTAGAAAACTAAATTTTAAAACCCATTTTTTCGAGAAAATCTTTTGTCTTTGGGGCCAAAAAAATTGAAAAAATTTCTGGCAAAAAAATTGGGTTTTCGATCCCAAAAAAAAATCCCAACTTTGCCGTGCTTCAAACCCTTTGCCAAATTGGGACGATCAAAAAAAAGAAATTTTCAGAAATTTGGCTCACCGGGTTTATTTTCCCTTTTGGGCTTTTAAAAACCTGGGAAAAAACTATTTTAAACCCCATTTTTGGGAGAAAATCGTGACTTTGAAAAAATTGAAAAAAAAGGGCCAAACCCCCTTTTATTCGACCCCCGGCCCAAAATTTCAACTTTGCCGGGTCTATTTTCCCCAATTTTGGGGAAAGACCCCAAAAAGCAAGTATCAGTTAGAAAGCCTTTTCCAAAGTTTATTTCATTTGTAAATTCCCAAACCAAAGAAAAACCCCTTTTTTTGAACCCACTTTTCGAAAAAAATTTCCCCGACTTTGAAAAAAAATTTTCCAAATTCTGGAAAAAACCTATTTCCCCCCCGGGAAAAAATCTCACCTTTGCCGGCCTAACCCTTTGCCAATATTGGGCGATCATAAAAAGCAATGTTTTCAGTTAGGGGCCCTCACCCCGGGTTTCCCTCCATTTTTTCTTTCAATTCTAGAAAACAAAAAAATTTGAACGCACTTTCCGAAAAAAAATCTGATTTTGAAAAAATTTAAAGAAATCTGGCGAACCTAGGTTCGATCCGGCAAAATCTAAAATTTTCCCATGCTCAAAATTTGCCAAAAAATTGGGACGATCACAAAAGGAAGGGTATAAATTTTAGTAGCTCACCATTTTTCCCTTCTTATGTCATTAAAAACCTAGGAAAACTCTTTTTAAAACCCACTTTTCGAGAAAATCGTGACTTTTTTAAAAAATTGGGGAAACGGGAAAACCCATGTTCAAACCCCGGAAAAAAATCTAAAACCATTGCCGGGGCTCTAAATTTTCCCAAAATATTGGACGATAAACAAAATGCGGTGGTCATTTAAAAAAGCCCATCCAGTTTACCTTCTTTTGGGTCTTTCCCAAACCTAAAAAAACTCTTTTTGGGCCCCCACTTTCGAAAAAAAACGGGATTTTTCCCAAAAATTTGGGGAAACGGGGCAAACCTATGTTCGATCCCGCCCAAAACCCCTTCAACTTTGCGTTGCTCTATCTTTCCCAAATTTTTGGGGACGATCAAAAAAGGAAATTTGAAATCAGTTATTTAGCTCATCCAGTTACCTTTTTTAATGCCCTTTTTAAAACCTAGAAAAAACATTTTGAACCCACTTTTCGAAAAAAATGGACTTTTTTAAAAAATTTGGGGAAAAAAAACTGGCAAACCCTTTATATTCGACCCCGGGCCCAAAATCTCAATTTGCCGTGCTCATCTTTGCCAAATTTTGGGGACGATCAAAATAGAAATTTTTATTAGTAAGAAGTCATCTAGTTTCCCTTTTCCATTTGTCATTAAAACCCTAAAGAACTCATTTAAACCCCACTTTTCGAGAAAAACCCCGTGCCCTTTTGAAAAAAATTTGGGAAAAATCTGGGAAAAAACCAAATTTTCGACCCGGAAAAAATCTCACCTTTGCCGTGGTTTAACTTTGCCAATTTTGGGACGTTTTTACAAAAAGCAGGGATTAGTAAGAAGCTCATCTAGTTTATTTTCATTTGTCTTTTAAACCCCTAAAAAAAACCCCTTTTTGGGAACCCATTTTTCGAAAAAATCTGACTTGAAAAAAATTTGGAAATCTGGAAAACCCAAAATTTTCGACCCCGGGAAAAATCCAATTTTTGGCCGTGCTCTAATTTTGCCAAATTGGGAGATCAAAAAAAAGCGGCCTTTTGCCCGTTAGAAAGTTTCCATCCAGTTTCCCTTTTCATTTGCTTTAAAAACCTGGGAAAAATTTCTTTTTAAACCCCACTTTTCGAGGAAAACCCCGGGGACCTTGGAAAAAATTGGGAAATCTGGCAAACCTAGTTCGTTTCCCGGCAAAATTAAAAGAAATCTGGAAAAACCCTTTATTTTCGACCCCGGCAAAATCTCAACTTTGCCGTGCTCTATCTTTCCCCAAATTTGGGACAAATCAAAAAAGGCAATTCTCATTTAGTATTTTCCTCCATTTTAAACCTTCCCTTTTTTTTACCCCAAACCTAGAAAACAAAAAAATTTTAAAACCCCACTTTTTCGAATAAATCGTGATTTTGGTAAAATTTGGGGAAAACCCGGGGCCCCAACCCTATTTTCGACCCCGGCCCAAAATCTAAACTTTGCCGTGCTTTTAATCTTTCCCAAATATTGGGACAAATCAAAAAAATCAATTGTATCATTTAAAAGAAGCCCCCATCTAGTTTACCTTCATTTGTCATTCAAACCTAAAAAACTCATTTTGAACCCATTCCCCGAAAAATCATGATTTTCAAAAAATTGTGATATCGGCAAAACCCTATGTTCGATCCCGGAAAAATCTAAAATTTTTGCCGGGGCTCTAAACCGGGGCCAAATTTATGGGGAACGATCAAAAAAAAGCAATGTATCAGTTAGTAGCTCATCCAGTTTTACCTTCATTTGTAAATTCAAACCTAAAAACCCTAAATTTGAACTCAATTTTTCGAGAAAATCTACTTTGTAAAAATTTAGATATCTGGCGAACCTATGACCCGTTCCCGGCAAAATCCCCAATTTTGGGCCGTCCCTCTAACTTTGCCAATTTTGGGGGACAAATTAAAACAACCCAATGAAAACCCAGTTAGAAGCCCCTTTCTAGTTTATTTTTCCTTTTCCCCTCTTTCCAAACCTAGAAAACTCTTTTTAAACCCACTTTTCGAAAAAATCGGGTCTTTGAAAAAATGGAGAAATTAAAAACCCTCTGTTACGATCCCGGCAAAATCTTCAAACATTTGCCCCCGCTAAGCCTATAACTTTTGCAATATATGGGACGATCTACAAAAACGCAATGTAAAATCAGCTTAAGTAGCGTGTTTTATAAACCATACTAGTTTACTTTCAGTATTGTCATTCAAAACTATAATCTCATTTAGAACTCACTTTTCAGAAATCGCTCCACGACTTTGTAAAAAATGAGAATTCTGGCAAACATATGTTCGACATCCCGAGGCAAATCCCAATTTAGCCGTGCTCTAACCGTCGCCAATACTGGGATACGATCCACAAAAGGCCCCAAATAGCTATCAGGTAGTATGACTCATTCAGACCTACCGTCATTTTTCATTCAAACCTAGAAAACTCAGTTTGAACCCACTTTTCGAGAAAATCGTGTACTTATAAGCCAAAATATTGCCTGAACTGGCTTGTGCCGAACCTATATTTGATCCCGTGTGTGTCCCCAAAATCTACAACTTTTAGCCGTGCCTCTAACTTTGCCCATATCCATCTGCGAGCACGATCACAAAAGCAATGCCTATCAGTATCTGTTAGTTGCCCTCATACAGTTACTTCATTTAGTCATTCAAACTAGAAAACTCATTTAGAGCCCACTTCGTTCGAGAGCGAAAATCGTGACTTCTGCTAAAAATTGAGAGAAGGGGTCTTGGGGGGACAAGGGGGGAACAAAGCTGGGCCGAAATCCTTATAATTATAAACGCAGCACTTTGCCCGGTTTTTGGTCTTTATTGTGCCAAATATCCATAATTGTACTTTTTTTTTTTTTTTTTTTCTTTTTTTTGTTTGCCTGGGCTCTAACTTTGCCAATATTGGGACGATCATAAAGAGCAATGTATCAGTTAGTGGCTCATCCAGTTTACCTCCATTTGTCATTCAATTCTAGAAAACTAAATTTGAACGCACTTTCCGAGAAAATCGTGACTTTGTAAAAATTTAGAAATCTGGCGAACCTATGTTCGATCCCGGCAAAAATCTCACTTTGCCATGCGTCTAAACTTGCCAATATTGGGGACGATCACAAAAGCAAGGTACAGTTAGTAAGCTCATACAGTTTACCTTTCGTATGTCATTCAACATAGAAAAACTCATTTTTGAAACGCACTTTCGATGAACAATCGTGACTTTGTAAAAAAAATTGTCGAAAACTGGCAAAACCTAGTTCGATCCCGGGCAAAATCTCAACAGTTCCGTGCTCTAACTTTGGCCAAGTATTAGGGACGATCACAAAATGCAGGTGTGTCAGTAATAGCATCATCAGTCTACCTGCATTTGTCATCAAACCTAGAAAATCATTTTGAACCCAACTTTTCGAGAAAAATCGTGACTTTGCAAAAATTGGAAATTGGCAAACCTAATGTTCGATCCCGGCCAAAAATCTCAACTTTGCCGTTCTCTAACTTGCCAATATTGGGGACGATTACAAGAGAGCAAGGTATCAGTTAGAAGCTCATCCAGTTTTCTTTCATTAGTCATTCAAACCTAGAAAACCCATTTTGAACCCACTTTTCGAGAAAATCGTGACTTTGTAAAAATTGTGAAACCTGGCAAACCTATGTTCGATCCCCGCAAAATCTCAGCTTTGCCATGCTCTAACTTTGCCAATATTGGGACGATCACAAAAAGCAAGGTATCAGTTAGTAGACCTATCCAGGTACCTTCTTATGTCATTCAAACCTAGAAAACACATTTGGAACCCACTTTTCGATAAAATCGTGACTTTGGCCAAAAAAATTGTGATCGAAAAACCTTGGCAAACCTATGTCGATCCCCGCAAATCTCAGCTTTCCATGCTCTAACTTTGCCAATATTGGGACGATCACAAAAGGCAAGGTACAGTTTAGTAGCTCATACAGTTTACCTTCCTATGTCATCAACTAAGACAAAAAAAAAAACTTCTTTTGGAACCCACTTTCGAGAAAATCGTGACTTTGTAAAAATTGTGAAATCGGCAAACCTATGTTCGATCCCGCAAAAATCTCAACAGTTGCCGTGCTCTAACTTTGACATATTGGGACGATCACAAAAAGGCGGTTTCTCTTGCCTCTGTGTCGTCAGTTAATAGCTTATCCAGTTTACCTTCATTTGTCATTCAAACCGAAAGAAAACTTCATTTGAACCCACTTTCGAGAAAATCGTGACTTTGCGGAAAATTGGGAAATCTGGCAAACCTATTTTGACCCCGGAAAAAATATCACCTTGCCGTGCTTTAACTTTGCCAATATTGGGGACGACATTACAAAAAAGCAATGTATTAGGTAGAAGCTCTATATGTTTATTCATTTGTCATTCAAACCTAGAAAACTCATTTGACCAACACTTTTCGACGACAAATCGTGACTTTGAAAATGTGAAATCTGCAAAACCTATGTTCGATCCCCGACAAAAATCTCAACGTTTTTGCCGTGCTCTATCTTTGCCAATATTTTTTTTTGGGACGATCACAAAAAGCAAGGTGTATCAGTTAGAGCTCATCTAGTTACTTTCATTGTGCATTCAAACAATAGAAAAACTCATTTTGAACCCACTTTTCGAGAAAATCGTGACTTTGCAAAAATTGGGAAATCTGGCAAACCTATTTTCAACCCCGGAAATATCTCACCTTTGCCGTGCTCTAACTTTGCCAATATTGGGACGATCATAAAAAGCAATGTATCAGTTAGTGGCTCATCCAGTTTACCTCCATTTGTCATTCCAATTCTAGAAAAAACTAAATTTGAAACGCACTTTCCGAGGAAAATCGTGACTTTGTAAAACATTTAGAAATATGGCGAACCTAGTCGACCCGGCCAAAAATCTCAACTTTGCCATGTCCATCTAATTTGCCCAATATTGGGACGATCACAAAAAGGCAAGGTATCAGTTAGTAGCTCATCCAGTTTACCTCTTATGTCATCAAACCTAGAAAACTCATTTTCGAAATGCACTTCGAGAAAAATCGTGACTTTTGTAAAATTGTGAAATCTGGCAAAACCTATGTGGATCCCGCAAAAATCTCAACAGTGCCGTGCACATCTAACTTTGCCAATATTGGACGTATACACAAATGCGGTCCCGTCTCTATGGTCAGTTAAGAGCTCATCCAGTTTCACCTTCATTTGTCATTCAAACTAGAAAATCATTTTGAACCCACTTTTGAGAAAAATCGTGACTTTGCAAAAAAGTGGGAAATCTGGCAAACCATGTTCGATCCCGGCAAAATCTCAACTTTGCCGTCTCTAACTTTGCCAATAGTGGGACGATTTACCAAAAAAAGCAATGTATCAGTTTAGAAGCTCATCCAGTTTTCGTTATTAGTCATTTCAAACTAGAAACCCCATTTTGAACCCACTTTTCGGAAAATCGTGACTGTGTAAAAATTGTGAAACCTGGCAAACCTATGTTCCAGAATCCCCGCAAAACCTCAGCTTGCAATGCTCTAAACTTGCCAATAGGACGATCAACAAAAAGCAAGGTATTTCAGTGTAAGTAGCTAATCCAGTTTAGTCTTATGTCATTCAAACCTGAAAACCATTTTGGAAACCCACTTTTCGGAAGAAAATCGTGACTTTGTAAAAATTGTGAAACCGGCAAACCTATGTGTCGATCCCCGCCAAAAATCTCCGCCTTTGCCATGCTTAACATGGTGCCAATATTCGGGACCGATCACAAAAGGCAATGGTATCAGTTAGTAGCTCATCCAGTGGACCTTCTTCTGTCATTCCAAACCTAGAAAACTAATTTGAAACACTTTTCAGAGAAAATCGTGACTTTGTAAAAAATTGTTGTAAATCTGGGCAAACCTATGTTCGATCCCGGCAAATCTCAACAGTGCCGTGCTCTAACTTTTGCCAATTTGGGACGATTCACAAGAGAATGCACGGACTGTGTCAGTTAATAGCTTATCCAGTTTACCTCATTTGTCATTCAAACCTAAAGAAACGCATTTTGAACCCACTTTTCGAGAAAAATCGTTGACTTGCGGAAAAATTGCGGCAATCTGGCAAACCTATTTTCGACCACGGAGAAAAAATATCAACTTGCCGTGCTTTAACTTTGCCAATATTGGACGATTAACAAAAGCAATGTATAGGTAAGAAAGCTCATCTAGGTTTACCTTCATTTGGTCATTCAAACCTAGAAAACTCATTTTAACCCACTTTTCGAGAAAAATCGTTACTTTGTAAAAATTGTGTGAAAATCTGGCAAACCTATGTTCGATCCCCGGGACAAAAATCTCAACTTGCCGTGCTCTAACTTTGCCAATATTGGGACGATCACAAAAAGCGGTGTGTCAGTTAGTAGCTCATCCAGTTTACCTTCATTTGTCATTCAAACCTAGAAAACTCATTTGAACCCACTTTTCGAGAAAATCTGACTTTGCAAAAAATTGGGACATCTGGCAAACTATGTTCGATCCCGGCAAAATCTCAATTTGCCGTTGCTCTAACGTTGCCAATATTGGGACGATACAAAAAGGAGGTATCAGTTAGAAGCTCATCTAGTTTACCGTCATTTGTCATTCATAAACCTAGAACACTTCATTTTGAACGCATTTCGAGAAAAATCGTGACTTTGCAAAAAATTGGGGGAAATCTGGGCAAACCTATGTTGGATTCCCGGCAAAATCTCAACTTTACGCCGTGCTCAAAACTTTGCAATATTGGGACGATACATAAAAGCAAGTATCGTAGACGCTCATCTAGTTTACCTTCAGTTGTCATTCAAACCTAGAAAACTCATTTTGAACCCACTTTTCGAGAAAATCGTGACTTTGCAAAAAATGGGAAATCTGGCAAGCCCATGGTCGATCCCGGCGAAATCTCAATTTTGCCGTGCTCTAACTTTGCCAATATTGGGTTGATCACAAATGGGAATGTATCAGTTTACCTTCATTTGTCATTCAAACCTCCTTAGGAAAAACTCATTTTGAAAACACTTTGCGAGAAACTCGTCGTTGACTGCAAAATGGGCAATTGGCGAAACCTATGTCGCATCCGGCAAAATCTCAACTTGGCCGTGCATCTATTTGCAATATTGGGATCACAAACAGCGGTTTGTGTCAGTTAGTAGCTCATCCAGTTTACTTTCATTTTGTCATTCAAACCTAGAAAACCAATTTGCAAGCCACTTTCGAGAAAATCGTAGTCTTTGCAAAAAATCGTGTGAAATCGGCAAAACCTATGTGGAATCCCGGCAAAATCTCAACTTTGCCGTGCTCTAACTTTGCCAATATTGGGAACGTCACAAAAAGCAAATGTATCGTGTAGTAGCTTATCCCAATTTCCTTTCATTTGTCATTCAAACCTAGAAAACTCATTTTGAACCCACTTTTCGAGAAAATCGTGTCTTTGCAAAAATTGTGAAATCTGGCAAACCTATGTTCGATCCCGGCAAAATCTCAATTTTGCCGTGCTCTAACTTTGCCAATATGGGACCGACACAAAATGCGGTGTGTCGTTAATAGCCTCATCCAGTTACCTTCATGTGTTCATTCAAACCTAAAGAACTCATTTGAACCACTTTCGAGAAAATCAGTGAACTTTGCGAAAATTTGGGAAATCTAGCAAACTATTTTCGACCCGGAAAATCTCACCTTTGCGTGCTCTAAATTTGCCAATATTGGGGATCACAAAAAAGCGGTCTTTTGTGTCAGTTAGTAGCTCATCATTTCCTTCATTTGTCATTTGACATACCGTAGAAAACTCATTTTGAACCCCACTTTTCGAGAAAATCGGACTTTGCGAAAATGGGAAATCTAGCCAAACCTATTTCGACCCGCGGAAAAACCACCTTTGCCGTGCTCTAACTTTGCCAATAATGGGATAACAAAACGCGGTGTGTCAGTTAGTAACTCATCCAGTTACTTTATTTGTCATTCAAACCTAGAAAAACTCAAATTTGAACCCACTTTTCGAGAAAATCGTTTTCTGTCTTGGCAAAAATTGTGAAAATCGGCCAAAAAACCTATGTTCGATCCCGGCAAAACCTCTCAACTTCGCCGTGCTCTAACTTTGCCAATATTGAGACGATCAAAAAAGGGAATGTATCAGTTAGTAGCTCATCCAGTTTTCCTTCATTTGTCATTCAAACCTCGAAAATCATTTTGAACCCCATTTCGAGAAAATCGTGGCTTTTGCAAAATTGTGAATCTGGCACAACCTTGTCTCGATCCCGGCAAAATCTCAACTTTGCCGTGCTCTAACTTGCCAAATATTGGGACGATTACAAAAAGCAAATGTATCAGTTAGTAGCTCATCAGTTTACTTTATTGCATTCAAAACATAGAAAACTCTATTTTTGAAACCCACTTTAGAAATCGTGACTTTGCCAAAATTGGGAAATTTCTGCCGAACCTAGTTCATCCGGCAAAATCTCAACTTTGCCAATATTGGGACGATTACAAAAAGCAATGTATCAGTTAGTAGTTCAACTAGTTTTCTTTCATTTGTCATTAAACCTAGGAAAACTCATTTTGAACCCAGTTTTTCGAGAAAAATTCGTGCCTTTGCCAAAAATGGGAAATCTGGCGAAACGATGCTTCGAACCGGCAAAATGCAATTTTGCCATGCTCTAAACTTTGCCAAATTGGGACGATCACAAAAAGCGTTTTGTGTCAGTTATGTAGCCTCATACAGTTTACGTCATTTTTTTTTTCCCATTCAAACCTAAGAAAACCAATTTGAACCCACTTTTCGAGAAAATTCGTTGTCTTTGCAAAATTGTAAAATATGGCAAACCTATTTTTTCGATCCCGGAAAAATCTAACTTTGCCGTGCTCTAACTTTGCCAAATATTGGGATCATCATCAAAAAGCAATGTATCAGTTAGTAAGCTCATCCATTACCTTCATTTGTTCATTCAAACCTAGAAAACTCATTTGAACTACACTTTTGAGAAATCGTGGATCGTGTTAAAAAGTTGTTGAAATCTTGGCAAACCTAATGTTCGGAGTCCGGCAAAATCTCAATTTGCGCACTGTGCTCTAACCGTGCAATATAGGGGCGATAACAAAAAGCATGTATCAGCTATAGCTCATCCAGTTTAACCTTCATTTGTCATTCAAACCCTAGAAAATCAAACTCAATTTTCAGAAAATCGTGACCTTGTAAAAAAAATGAGAAATTCTGGCAAACTATGTTCGATCCGGCAAAATACTCAACTTCGCCGATGCTTTAAACTTTGCCAATATTGAGGACGATGAAAAAAACAATTGTATCAGTTAGTAACTATCTAGTTTACTTCATTTGTCATCAAACCTAGAAAACTCATTTTGAACCACTTTTCGAAAAAATCGTGACTTTGTAAAAATGTAAACCTGGAAAAACCTATGTTCAAACCCGGCAAAATCTCAGCTTTGCCCGTGCTCTAATTTTGCCAATATTGGGCGATTACAAAAGCAATGATCATTAGAGCCATCTATTTTTACCTTCATTTGTCTTTAAACCAAAAACATCTTTTGAACCCATTTTTCGAGAAATTCAGTTTTTGCAAAAATTTGAAATTGCAAACCTAGGTTGTTTCTGGGCAAAATCTAAACTTTGCCGTGCTCAATTTTCCCAAAATTTGGGACGTTACAAAAAGAAATGTATCAGTTAGAAGCTCTCCGTTTTTTTTCATTTTCATTAAAACCCTAGAAAACTCATTTTGAACCCACTTTTCGAAAAATCGTAAATTTGAAAAAAATTGTGAAATTGGCAAAACCTTTTTCATCCCGGCAAAATCTGCCTTTCCGTTCTCTAACTTTCCCAATTTTGGGACGATTACAAAAGGGCAATTATAGTTGAAGCTCATCCATTTTCCCTTAAATTTGTCATTCAAACCCTAAAAAAACTCATTTTAAACCCCCACTTTTCGAGAAAATCGGACTTTGTAAAAATTGTGAAATCTGGAAAACCCTATGTTCGATCCGGCAAATCCAATTTTCCCGTGCTCAACCGTCCCAATATAGGGACGATAAAAAAAAAGCAATGTATCAGTTAGAGTCATCCAGTTTACCTTCTTTTGTCATTCAAGGCTAAAAAACTCTTTTTGGAACCACTTTGGGAGAAAATGGTGACTTTGAAAAAATTTAGAAATCTGGGAACCTATGTTCGATCCCGCCAAAATTCAACTTTGCCGTGCTCAATTTTGCCAATTTTGGGACAAATTACAAAAAGCAATGTTCAGTTAGTAACTCATCTAGTTTCCCTTTTATCATTAAAAACCTAGAAAAACTCATTTTGAACCCACTTTTCGAAAAACGTGACTTTGTAAAAAATTGTAAAATTTGGCAAACAATTTTCGATCCCGGCAAAATCTCAACTTTCCCGTGCCTATCTTTCCCAAAATTTGGGACGTCAAAAAAGGGCAGGTATCGTTAGAGCTCATCCATTTTACCTTCTTATGTCATTCAAACCCTAGAAAACTCATTTTGAACCCACTTTTCGAAAAAATCGTGACTTTGTAAAAATTGTGAAATCTGGCAAACCTATGTTCGATCCCGGCAAAATCTCAACAGTGCCGTGTTTAAAATTTTTGGCCATATTGGGGACAAAATCACAAAATGCGGGTGCAGTTAATAGCTCTCCATTTTTACCTTCATTTGTCATTCAAATAGAAAACT
>JANFPS010000224.1:0-24905 GCA_024703675.1 Drosophila nebulosa | reverse complement strand
AAAACTGAATTTTTACAAATTCACGATTTTCTCGAAAAGTTGGTTCAAAATGAGTTTTCTGGGTTTGAATGACAAAAGTAAGTAAAAACTGATGCGCTACTTACTAACTGAAACATTGCGTTTTTAAAATCGTCCCAATATTGGCCAAAGTTAGAGCACGGAAAAGTTGAGAAAACTGAATTTTTACATAATTTCAACTCGATTTTCCGAAAAGTGGGTTCAAAATGAGGTTTTCTGGGTTTGAATGACAAAAGTAAGTAAAACGGGATGCGCTACTTACTAACTGAACCATTGCTTTTTTAAATCGTCCCAATATTGGCGAAGTTAGAGCACGGAAAAGTTTGAGAATACTGAATTTTTACAAATTCACGATTTTCTCGAAAATTTGGGTCAAAATGAGTTTTTTTTTCTAGGTTTGAATGGACAAATGTAAGTAAACGGGATGCGCTACTAACTGAGACATTGCTATGTAAATCGTCCCAATATTGGCGAAGTTAGAGCACGGAAAAGTTGAGCAATACTGGAATTTTTACAAATTCACGATTTGTGAAAAGTGGGTTCAAAATGAGTTTGCTAGGTTTGAATGACAAATGTAAAGTAAACTGTATGATGTACTAAACTGAAACATTGCTTTTTTAAATTCGTCCCAATAGTGGCCAAAGTTTTTATAGCCCGGAACAAAGTAGAAATCTGAATTTTTACATAGTCACGATTTTCTCGAAAAGTGGGTTCAAAATGAGATTTTCTTGGGTTTTGAATGACAAAAGTAAGTAAACTGGATGCGCATACATTACAATCTGAAACAGTGCTTTTTTAAATACCGGCCAATATGGCCAAGAAAGTTAAGAGCACGGAAAAAGTTGAGAAAACTGAATTTTTACAAATTCACGATTTCTCGAAAAGTGGTGTTCAAAATGAGTTTTCTGGGTTAGAATGACAAAGTAAGTAAACTGTATGAGCGTACTAACTGAAACATTGCTTTGTTAAATCGTCTCAATATTTGGCAAGTTAGGAGCACGGGAAAAACCTTGAAAAAGCTGAATTTTTACAAATTCACGATTTTCTCAAAAGTGGGTTAAAAATGAGTTCTCCTGGGTTTGAATGACAAATTTAGGTGAACTGTATGAGCTACTAACTGAAAACATTGCTTTTTTAAATCGTTCCCAATATCGGCAAAGTTAGAGCCACGGAAAAGTTGAGAAACTGAATTTTTACAAATTCACGATTTCTCGAAAAAGTGGGTTCAAAATAAGTTTTTCTCGGTCTTGGATTGACAATGTAAGTAAACTGTATGAGCTACTAACTGAACATTGCTTTTTAAATCGTACCTGGGTTTGAATGACAACAAAGTAAGTAAACTGGATGCTCTACTAAACTTGAAAACATTGCTTTTTTAAATCGTTCCCAATATTGGTAAAGTTAGAGCAGGAAAAGTTGAGGAAAACTGAATTTTTACAATATTCACGATTTCCTCGAAAAGTGGTCAAAATGACGTTTTCTTGGTTTGAAGACAAAAGTAAAGTAAACTGGATTTGCGCTACTAACTGAAAACATTGCTTTTTAAATCGTCCCATATTGGTAAGTTAGAGCACGGAAAAGTTAAGAAAACTGGATTTTTACAAATTCACGATTTTCTGAAAAGTGGTTAAAAATGAGGTTTTCTAGGTTTGAAGGACATAAGTAAGTTAAAACGGGATGCGCTACTAACTGCAAACATTGCTTTTGTAAATCGCTCCCAATATTGGCAAAGTAGAGCACGGAAAAGTGAGAAAACTGAAATTTTTACACAATTTCACGATTTTCTCGAAAAGTGTGTTAAACATGAGTTTGCTAGGTTTAATGACAAAAAGTAAGTTATACTGGCTGCGCTACTTACTAACTGAAACATTGCTTTTTTAAATCGTCTTAAATATTGGGCAAAGTATGTTTAGAGCACGGAAAACTTGAAAAAACTGAATTTTGACAAATTCCACTATTTCGCGAAAAGTGGGTTAAAAATGAGTTTTCCTGGGTTTGATGACAAATTTAGGTGAACCTGTATGAGCTACTAACTGAAACATTGCTTTTTAAATCGTCCCAATATCGGCAAGTAGAGCACGGAAAAAGTTGAGGAAAAATGAATTTGTACAACTCACGATTTCTCGAAAAGTGTGTTCAAAATAAGTTTTCTAGGTTTTGAATGACAAAAAATTGGGGGGTAAGTAAACTGTGTGAGTATAACTGAAAATTGCTTTTTTAATCGTCCCTGGGTTTGAAGACTAAGTAAGTAAATGGATGCGCCTACAACTGAAACATGCCTTTTTTAAAATGTCCCAATATGGTAAGTTAAGAGAACGGAATAGTTGAGAAAACTGAATTTTTAAAATCACGATTTTCTCGAAAAGTGGGTTCAAAAGAGTTTTTTGGGTTTGAATGGACACAAAAGTAAGTAAACTGGATGCGCTTACTTTACTAACTGAGGACAATTGCTTTTTAAAATCGTCCCAATATTGGGCGAAGTTAGAGCCACACGGAAAAGTTGAGAAAACTGAATTTTTACAAATTCACGATTTTCTCGATAAGTGGGTTCAAAATGAGGGTTTTCTGGGTTTGAATGACAAAAGAAGTAACTGGATGACGCTACTAACGAAACATTGATTTTTTAAATCGTCCCATATTGGCAACGTTAAGAAGCACGGAAAAGTTTGAGAATACTGAATTTTTACAAATTCACGATTTTCTCGAAAGTGGGTCAAAATGAGTTTCTGGGTTTGAATGACAAAAAGTAAGGTAAAACTGGATGCGCTACTAACTGAAACATTGCTTTTTTAAAATTCGTTCCCAATATTGGCAAAGTTAGAGCACGGAAAAGTTTGTGAGAAAAACTGACTTTTACAAATTCACGATTTTCCGGAAAATAGTGGGTTCAAAATGAGTTTCTGAGTTTGAATGACAAAAGTAAGTAAACTGGATGCCACCCGCTACTTACTAACTGAAACATTGCTTTTTAAATCGTCTCCCAAATATTGGCCCCCAAAGTATATGCGGCATCGGAAAAGTTGAGAATACTGAATTTTTACAAATTCACCGATTTTCTCGAAAAGTTGGGTTCAATGAGTTCTCTAGGTTTGAATGCACAAATGTAAGTAAACGGGAATGCGCTTACTAACTTAAACAGTGCTTATTTAAATGTCCCAATTCATTGGCATAAGTAAGAGCACGGGGGAAAAAAGTTGGGAAAACTGAATTTTTACAAATTCACGATTTTCTCGATTAAGTGGGTTCAAAAATGAGTTTTCTGGGTTGAATGACAAAAGTAATGGTAAACTGGATGAGCTACTAACTAAAACATTGATTTTTTAAATCGTTCCCAATATTGGCAAAGTTAGAGGCACGGGAAAGTTGAGAATACTGAATTTTTAGAAATTCACGATTTTCTCGAAAAAGTTGGGTTCAAAATATTTTCTGGGTTGATTTGAAGAACAAACAAGTAAGTAAACTGGATGCGCTAAGTAACTGAAACATGCTTTTAAAATCGTCGCCAATATCGGCAAAGTTAGAGCACGGAAAAGTTGAGGGGAAAACTGAATTTTTACCAAATTACGATTTTCTCGAAAAGTGGGTTCAAAATGAGGTTTCTGGGTCTTGAATGACAAAAGTAAGTCAACTGTTATGAGCTACTAACTGAAACATTGCTTTTTTTAAATCGTTCCAAAAAATCGTTCTCGTTTCAGAAAATGAATATTTTTACAAATTCACTATTTTATCGAGAAAGTGGGTGTTCAAAATGACGTTTTCTGGGTTGAATGTACAACAAGTAAGGGTAAACTGGAGCGATTGCAACTGAAACATTGTTTTTTAAATCGTCCCAATATTGGCAAAGTTTAGAGCACGGAAAAAAGTTTGAGAAAACTGATAATTTTTACAAATTCACGGATTTTATCGAAAAGTGGGAGTTCAAAATGAGTTTTTTCGAGTTTGAATGACAAAAGTAGGAAACTGGTATGCGTACTTACTAACTGAAACATGCTTTTTTAACTCGATCACATAAGTGGCAAAAGTTAGAGCACGGAAAAGTTTGAGAATACTGAATTTTACATAATTCACGATTTCCGAAAAGTGGGGTCAAAATGAGTTCTCTAGGTTTGAGAACAAAAGTAAGTAAACTGAATGCGCTACTAACTGAAACAATTGCTTTTTTAAATCGTTGCCCATATCGGACAAAAGTTAGAGCACGGAAAAGTCTGAGGAAAACTGAATTTTTACAAATTCACGATTTTCTCGAAAAAGTGGGTTCAAAAATGAGTTTTCTCAGGTTTGAATGGACAAATGTAAGTAAAACTGTATGAATCTACTAACTGAAATTGCTTTTTTAAAATCGTCCAATATTGGCAAAGGTTATAGAGACGGAAAAATTGAGAAAAAAATCTGAATTTTTACAAATTACGATTTTCTCGAAAAGGGGCTCAAAATGAAGTTTTCCTGGCGTTTGAATGCCAAAAGTAAGTAAACTGGATGAGTACTAACTGAAAACATTGCCTTTTTAAATCGTCACAATATTGCAAAGTTAGAGCACGGAAAAAGTTCGAGAAACGAATTTTTACAAATTCACGATTTTTTCCTGGAAAAAAGTGGGTTCAAATGAAGTTTTCTGGGTTTTGAATGACAAAAGTAAGAAAACTGGAGGCGCTACTAACATGAAACATTGCTTTTTTAAATGTTTCCCAATATTGGCAAAGTTAGAGCACGGTAAAAATTTGAGAAACCTGAATTTTACAAAAATTCACGATTTCTCGAAAAAGTGGGTTCAAAATGAGGTTTTCTGAGTTTGAACAACAAACAGTAAGGTAAAACTGCATTGCGCTACGTACTAAAATGAAACATTGCTTTTTGAAATCGTCCCAATATGGCAAAGTTTAGAGCACGGGAAAAGTTGTTTGAGGAATATGAATTTTTACAAATTCACATTTTCTCGAAAAGGTGTCAAAATGAGGTACCTCTAGGTCTTGAAATGACAAATGAAGAAAACTGGATTGCGCTTACAACGGAAACATTGCTTTTTTAAATCTTCCCAATTATTGCAAAGTTAGAGCACGGAAAACTGAATTTTTCCAAATTCACGATTTTCTCGATAAGTGGGTCAAAATGAGTTTCTGGGTTTGAATGGACAAAAGTAAGTAAACTGGATGAGCTACTAACTAAAACATGCCATTTTTAAATGTCCCAATATTGGCAAAGTTTAGAGCACGGAAAAGTGAGGAAAACCTGGAATTTTTTACAAATTCACGATTTTTCTCGAAAAGTGGGTTCAAAATGAGTTTTCCTGGGTTTTTGAATGACAAAAGTAAGTAAACTGTTGAGCGATCTACTGAAAAACATTGCTTTTTTAAATCGTCACAAGATTGGCAAAGTGCTAGAGCACGGAAAAGTTGAGAAAACTGAATTGTACAAATTCCACGATTTTCTCGAAAAGTGTGTTCAAAAGAGTTTTCCTGGGTTGAATGACAAAAGTAAGAAAACTTGGAGGCCGCTCGCTGACTAACTGAAATATTGGATTGTTTAAATCGTCCAATATGGCAATTTTTACAAATTCACGATTTTTTCTCGAAAAAGTGGGTTCACAAAGAGTTTTCCTAGGTTTGAATGACAAATGTAAGTAAAAACTGTTATGAGCTACTAACTGAAACATTGCTGTTTTAAAATCGTCCCAATATTGGCAAAAGTTAGAGCACGGAAAAGTTGAGAAAACTGACAATTTTTACAAATTCACGATTTTCTCGAAAAGGGGGTTCAAAAGAGTTTTCTGGGTTTTTGAATGACAAAAAAAGTAAGTTAAACTGGCATGCGTACTTACTAACTGAAAAACATTGCTTTTTTAATCGTCCCAAAATATTGGCAAAGTTAGAGCACGGGAAAAGTTGAGAAAACACTGAATTTTTACAAAATTCACGATTTTCTCGAAAAGTGGGTTCAAAATGAGTTTTCTGGGTTTGAATGACAAAAGTTAAAGTAAACTGGATGCGCCTACTTACTAAACTGAAACATTGCTTTTTGCTTTTAAATCGTCCCAAATATGGCGAAGTTAGAGCACGGAAAAGGTTTGAGAATACTGAATTTTTACAAATTCACGATTTTCTCGGAAAAAAGAACATGGGTTCAAAAGAGTTTTTTAGGTTTGAATGGACAAATGTAAGTAAACTGGATGCGTACTAACTGAGACATTGCTTATTGTAAATCGTCCCAATATTTGGCGAAGTTAGAGAACGGAAAAGTTGAGAATACTGAATTTTGACAAAGTGCACGATTTTCTCGAAAAGTTGGGGTTCAAAATGAGTTTTCTAGGTTTGAATGACCAAATGTAAGTAAACTGTATGAGCTACTAACTGAAACATTGCTTTTTTAAATCGTCCCAATATTGGAAAGTTATAGACGGAAAAGTTGAGGGGACAAAACTGAATTTTTACAAATTCACGATTTTCTCGGGAAAAAGTGGGTTCAAAAATGAGTTTTCTGGGTTTGAATGACAAAAGTAAAAGTAAACTGGAGCGTACTACTAACGAAACATTGCTTTTTTAAATCGCGCCAATATTTGGCAAAAGTAAGAGCACGGAAAACGTTCGAGAAAAACTGAATTTTTACAAATTCACGATTTTCTCGAAAAGTGGGTTCAAAATGAGTTTTCTGATGGTTTGAATGACAAAAGGTAAGAAACCTGTATGAGATACTAACTGAAACATGCTTTTTTAAATCGTCCAATATTGGCAAAAAGTTAGAGTCACGGAAAAACTTGAAAAAAAACTTGAATTTTTACAAATTCACGATTTTCTCGAAAAGTGGGTTAAAAATGAGTTTCCTGGGTCTTTGAATGACAAATTAGGGAAACTGTATGGAGCTACTAACTGAAAACATTGCTTTTTTAAATCGTCCCAATATCGGGCAAAGTTTAGAGCCACGAAAAGTTGAGAAAAACTGAATTTTTACAAATTCACGCATTTTCTCGAAAAGTGGGTTCAAAATAAGTTTTGAGGTTTTGAAATGACAAAGTAAGTAAACTGTATGAGCTACTAACTGAAAACATTGCTTTTTAAATCGTCCCTGGGTCTTGAAGACAAAAGTAAGTAAATCTGGATGCGCTACTAACTGAAAAATTGCTTTTTTAAATCGTCCCAATATTGGTAAAGTTCGAGCACGGAAAAAAGTTTGAGAAAACTGAATTTTTACAAAATTCACGATTTTCTCTGAAAAAAGTTTGGGTTCAAAATGAGTTTTCTGGGGGTTTGTTGAATGACAAAAGTAAGTAAACTGGGGGATGCGCTACTACCTGAAACATGCTTTTTTAAATCGTCCCAATATTGAAGTTAAAAGGTCTAGAGCACGGAAAAAGTTAAGGAAAGGAAACACTGGGATTTTTACAAATTCACGTATTTTCTCGAAAAGTGTGGTTAAAAAGAGTTTTCTAGGTTTTGAAGGACATTAAGTAAGAGGTAAACGGGCATGCGACTACTAACTGAAACATGCTTTTTTAAATCGTACCAATAGGGCAAAAGTTAGAGCACGGAAACAGTTGAGAAAACTGAATTTTTACAAATTCACGATTTTTCTCGAAAGTGTGTTCAAACATGAGTTTTCTAGGTTTGAATGGACAAAAGTAAGGTAAAACGGTATGCGCTCGGTACTAACTGCAAAAATTGCCTTTGTTAAATCGTCCCAATATTGGTTTAAAGTTCTAGAGCACGGAAAGTTGAGGAATACGGAATTTTTACAAATTTCATTGATTTTCTCGAAAAGTGGGGTTCAAAATGAGTTTTTAGTTTGAAAGGACAAAAGTAAGTAAACGGGTATGCGCTACTAACTGAAAACATTGCCTTTTAAATCGTGCCAATATTGACCAAAGTTAGAGCACGGAACAGTTAAGAATAACTGAATTTTTACAAATCACGTATTTTCTCGATAAAGTGGGTTAAATTAAAAAATGAAGTTTCGAGGTTTTGAAGGACCAAAGGTAAAGTCAACAGGATGCGCTTACTAACTGGAAACATTGCTTTTTAAATCGTTCCCAATATTGGCAAAAAAGGTAGAGCACGGAAAGTTGAGGAATACTGATTTTTACCCAATTCACGCGTTTCTCGAAAAGTGGGTTCAAATTGAGTTTTCTGCGGTTTGCAATGACAAAAGTAAGTAAATTGGAGCGCTTTTAACTGAAAACATTGTCTTTTTTAAAATCGTTCCCAACATTGGCAAAGTTAGAGCACGGAAAAGTTGAGAAAAACTGACTTTTTACAATTTCACGATTTTCTCGACAAACGAGTGGTTCAAAATGAGTTTTCTAGGTTGAATGAGTAAAAGTAAGTAAACTGGAGCGCTACTCAACTGAAACATTGCGTTTTTTAACTCGTACCCAATATTGGCAAAGTTAGAGCAACGGAAAAGTTTGAGAGAAAATCGAAGTTTTACAAATTCAACGATTTTCTCGAAAAAAAAGTGGGGTTCAAAATTAGTTTTCCTGTGGTTTTGAATGACAAAAGTAAAGTAGAACTGGATGCGCTACTAACTGAAAACATTGCTTTTGTTTCAATCGTCCAATATTAGCAAAAGTTTAGAGCCCGGAAAAGTTGCGAAAACTGGAAATTTTTACAAATTCACGATTTTCGCGAAAAAGTAGGTTAAAAATGAGTTTTCCATGTTTGAAGGACATAAAGGAAGTAAAACTGGATGCGCTACTAACGAAACATTGGCTTTTTAAATCGTCCAATATTGGCCAAAGTTAGAGCA
This sequence comes from Drosophila nebulosa, assembly GCA_024703675.1. Lineage (NCBI taxonomy): Eukaryota > Metazoa > Arthropoda > Insecta > Diptera > Drosophilidae > Drosophila > Drosophila nebulosa. The sequence continues at coordinate 16,154 of JANFPS010000224.1, read as the reverse complement.
CAGGAAAAGTTTTTGAGAAAAACTGAATTTTTACCAAATCACGATTTTCTCGAAAGTGTGATCAAAATGAGTTTCTAGGTTTGAATGCACAAAAAGTAAGTAAACTGTAATGAGCTACTAACTGAAAAACATTGGCTTTTTAAATCGTCCCAATATTGGCAAAGTTATAGAGCACGGAAAATTGTTGAGGAAAACTGAATTTTTACAAATTCACGATTTTTCTCGAAAAGTAGGGTTCAAAAGAGTTTCCGTGGGTTTGAATGACAAAGTAACGGTAAAACTGGATGCGCTACTAACTGAAACATTGATTTTTAAATCCGTTCACAATATTTGGCCAAAGTTAGAGCACGGAAAAGATGAAAAAATGAATTTTTAACAAAAATTCCGATTTTCTCGAAAAGTGGGTTCAAAAATGGAGTTTTCTGGGTTTGAATGACAGAAAGTAAGTAAACTGGAAGGCGCTACTAACGAAACATTGCTTTTTTTAAATCGTCCCAATATTAAGCCAAAGTTAGAGCACGGAAAAGTTGAGAATACTGAATTTTACAAATTCCCGATTTTCTCGAAAAGTGGCGGCTTCAAAATGCGTTTTCTAGGTTTCAATGACAAATGTAAGTAAACTGTATGAGCTACTAACCAAAACAGTGCTTTTTAAATCTGTGCCAATATTAGGAAAAAGTTGGAAAACTGAATTTTTACAAATTCACGATTTTCCGAATAAGTGGGGGTCAAAATGAGTTTTCTTGGGTTGAATGACAAAATTAAGTAAACTGGATGCGCTACTAACTAAAACCATTGCTTTTTTTAAATCGTCCAATACTGGCAAAAAGTAAGAGAGGGAAAAGGTTGAGAATACTGAATTTTTACAAATTTCACGATTTTCACGAAAAGAGGGTTCAAAAAATGAGGTTTTCTAGTTGAATTGACAAAAGAAGGAAACTGGATGCGCTACTAACTGAAAACATTGCTTTTTTAAATTGTCCCAATATTGGCAAAGTTAGAGCACGGGGAAAGAAAAAGTTTGAGAACACTGAATTTTTACAAATTCACGATTTCTCGAAAAGTGGGTTTCAAAAGAGTTTTTCTGGGTTTTTGAATGACAAAAGTAATTAAGCTGGTATGCGCTACTAACGGATGAAACATGCTTTTTAAATCGTGCCAATATTGGCAAAGTTCGAGCACGGAAAAGTTGAGAAAAATATCTGAATTTTTACAAATTCACGATTTTCTCGAACCCCAAAAGTGGGTTGTTCAAATTGAGTTTTCCTGAGTTTTGAATGACAATGTAAAGTAAAAAAACTGCGAGTACTAACTGAAACATTGCTTTTTTTAAATCGTCCCAATATGGCAAAGTCTAGAGCACGGAAAAGTTGAGAATAAACTGAAATTTTTAGAAATTCACGATTTTCTCGAAAAAGTGGGTTCAAAAAGAGTTTTCTGGGTGTGAAGACAAAAGTAAGTAAACTGGATGCGCGATACTAACTGAAACATTGTTTTAAATGTCCCAATAGGGCAAAGTTAGGTTGAGCACGGCGAAAAGTTGAGAAAACTGAATTTTTACAAATTCACGATTTTCTCGAAAAAGTGGGTTCAAAATGAGTTTTCTGGGTTTGATGACAAAAGTAAGTAAAACTGGATGCTGTACTAACTGAAACATGCTTTTTTATATTTCGTCACAATATTGGCAAAGTTTAGAGCACGGAAAAGTTTGAGGAAAACTGAATTTTACAAATTCAAGATTTTTCGCAAAAGTGGGTTCAAAATGAGGTTTTCAGGTTTTGAATGACAAATGTGAAGTAAACTGTGTAAGCTACTAACTGAATAACTGTGCTTTTTAAATCGTACCAATTATGGCAATTTTACAAATTCACGATTTCTCCCGAAAAGTGGGTTCAAAATGAGTTTTCGGGGTTTTGAATTGACAAATGTAAGTAAACTGTATGCAGCCTACTAAATGAAACATTGCTCTCTTTTTAACATCGTTGCCAATATTGCAAAGTTCGAGACGGAAAAGTTGAGAAAACTGAATTTTTACAAATTCACGATTTTCTCAAAAGTGGGTTCAAAATGAGTTTTCTGGAGTTTGAATGACAAATGTAAGCTTAAACTGTTTGTTGTTATATGAGACTATAACTGAAACATTGACTTTTTAAATCGTCCCAATGATTGGCAAAGTTAGAGCACGGAAAAGTGAGAAAACTGAATTTTTACAAATTTCACGATTTTCTCGAAAAGTGGGTTCAAAATGAGTTTTCTGGGTCTTGAATGACAAAAGTAAGTAAAAACTGAGATGGCGCTACTAACGAAACATTGCTTTTTTATATCGTTCCCAATATTGGCAAAGTTAGAGCACGGAAAGTTTGAGAAACCTTAAAATTTTACAAATTCACGATTTCTCGAAAAAGTGGGTTCAAACGAGTTTTCTAGGTTGTGAATGACAAATGTAAAGTAAACTGTATAAGCTACTAACTGAAAACTTTGCTTTTTTAATAGTCCCAATATTGGCAATTTTACAAATTCACGATTTTCTCGAAAAGTGGGTTTCAAAATGATTTTTATAGGTTTGAATGAAAATGTAAGTAAAACTGTATGAGCTACTAACGAAAACATTGCTTTTTTAAATTCGTTCCCAATATTGGCAAAGTGAGAGCACGGAAAAGTTGAGAAAACTGAAATTTTTACAAATTCACGATTTTTCCCCCCCCGAAAAAGTTGGGTTCCAAAATTAGTTTTCTGGGTTTTGAATGACAAAAAGTAAGTAAACTGATGCGCTACTTACTAACTGAAACATTGCCTTTTTTAAATCGTCCCAATATTGACAAAGTTTTAGAGCACGGGAAAAAAGTTAAGAAAAAAATGAATGTTACAAATTCACGATTTTATCGAAAAGTGGGTTAAAAAAATGAGTTTTCTAAGTTGAAGGACATTACGTAAGTAAACGTGGATGCGCGACTAACTGAAACATTGCTTTTTAAATCGTTCCCATCTATTGGAAAAAGTTAGAGCACGAAAGTTGAGAAATCTGAATTTTACAAATTTCACGATTTTCTCGAAAAAGTGTCGGTTCAAAATGGTTTTCTAGGTTTGAAATGACAAAAGGTAAGTAAAACTGGATGCGCTACTAACTGAAAACATTGCTTTGTCTTTTAAACGTACCAATATTGGCAAAGTTAGCGCACGGAAAGTGAGAAATACTGAATTTTTACAAATTCACGATTTTCTCGAAAAGCGCGGTTCAAAATGAGTTTTTTTTCTAGGTTTTTGAATGACAAATGTAAGTAAACTGTATGAGCTACTAACTGAAACATTGCTTTTATAAATCGTCCAATATTAGCAAAGTTAGAGCACGTGAAAGTTAAGTTGAGAATACTGAAATTTTACAAACAATCACGATTTTCCGAAAAGTGGTTAAAAATGAGTTCTCTAGGTTTGAAGGAACATAAGTAAGTAAACTGGTTGCGCTACTAACTGAACATTGCTTTTTAAATGCGTCCCAATATTGGGCAAAGTGAGAGCACAGAAAAGTTGAGAAAAACTGAATTGTTTACAAATCACGATTTCTCGAAAAAAGTGGGTTCAAAAAAGGAGTTTTCTAGGTTTGCATGACACTATAAGTGAAGGTGTATGAGCTACTAACTGAAACATTGATTTTTTAAATCGTCCCAATATTGGCCCAAAAGTAGAGCACGGAAAAGTTGAGAAAAACTGCATTTTTTACAAATTTCACGATTTTTCTCGAAAAGCTGGGTTCAAAATGCGTTTCCTGGGTTTGAAGGACATAAGTAAGTAAAAGGGATGCGCTACTAACTGAAACATGTTTTTTAAATCGTCTCCCAATATTGCACAAAGTTAGAGCACGGAAAAGTTAGAAAAATGAAATTTTACAAATCACGGATTTTCTCAAAAGTGGGTTAACAAAAAATGAGTTTTCTAGGTTGAAGGACATAAGTAAGGTAAACGGGATGCGCTACTAACTAAACATTGCTTTTTTAAGTCGTCCCAATATGGCAAGGTTAGAGCACGGAAAAGTTTTGCACGAGAAAACTGACTTTTTACAAATTCACGATTTTTTCGAAAAGTGGGTTCAAAAGAGAGTTTTCTAGTTTGAATGACAAAAGTAAGTAAAACGGGATGCGATTCTAACGCGAAACATTCTTTTTTAAATGTCCCAAATATTAAGCAAAGTTAGAGCACGGAAAAGTTGAGGCAATACTGAATTTTTTACAAATCACGATTTTCTCGAAAATGGGTCAAATGAGTTTTCTAGGTTTGAATGACAAAAGTAAGTAAAATGGATGCGTACTAACTGAAACATTGCTTTTTTAAATCGTTCCCAAATATTAGCAAAAGTTAGAGCACGGAAAAGTTGAAATACTGATTTTACAAATTCACGATTTTCCGAAAAGTGGGTTCAAAAATGAGTTTCATGTGTTTTTGTAAGGACATAAGTAAGTAAACTGTATGAGCTACTACTAACTAAAACATTGCCTATTTTTAAATAGTCCCAAATGGAAAAGTTAGAGCCACGGAAAAGTTGGGAAAACTGAATTTTTACAAATCACGATTTTCTCGATAAGGGGTCAAAATGAGTTTTTCTGGGTTTTGAATGACAAAAAAGTTAAGTCAAACTGGATGAGCTACTAACTAAAACATTGCTTTTTAAATCGTCCCCAATATTGGCAAAGTCTAGAGCAGAATAAAGTTGAGAAGACGAATTTTTACAAATTCACGATTTTCTCGAAAAGTGGGTGCAAATGATGTTTTCTAGGTTTGAAATGACAAAAAGTAAGTAAAATGGATGCGCTACTAACTGAAATATTGCTTTGTAAATCGTTCCCAATATTGGCCAAAGTTAGAGCACGGAAAAAGTTGAGAGAAAACTGAAATTTTTACAAATTCACGCATTTTCTCCGAAAAAGTGGGTTCAAAATGAGTTTTCTGGGTTTGAATGACAAAAGTAAGTAAACTGGAATGCGCTACTAACTGGAAACATTGCTTTTTTAAATCGTACCAATATTGGCAAAGTTAGAGCACGGAAAAGTGAGAAAACTGAATTTTTACAAATTCACGATTTCTCGAAAAGTGGGTTTCAAAATGAGTTTTCTGGGTTTGAGGGACAAATGTAAGTTAAACTGTATGAGCTACTAATGAAACATTGCTTTTTTTAAAATCGTCCCAATATTGGCAAAGTATGAGCAACGGAAAAGTTGAGAAAACTGAATTTTTTACAAATTCACGATGTTCTCGTAAACGTATGGGCTTCAAAATGAGTTTTTACTGGGTTAATTTTGAATGACAAAAGTAAGTAAATGGATGCGTACTAACTGGAAAAACATTGCTTTTTTAAATCGTCCCAATATTGGCCAAAAGTTAGAGCACGGAAAGATTTGAGAAACTGAATTTTTACAAATTCACGATTTTCTCGAAAAATCGTGGGTTCAAAATGAGTTTCTAGGTTTGAATGACAAATGTTCAAGTAAAAACTGTATGAGCTACTAACTGAATACATTGCTTTTTTAAATCGTCCTATATTCGGCAATTTTTACAAATGTCACGATTTTCTCGAAAAAAGTGGGTTCAAAATGATTTTTTTTCAGGTTTGAATGACAAATGTAAAGTAAACTGTATGAGCTACTAACTGAAACATTGCTTTTTTAAATCGTCCCAATATTGGCAGTTAGAGCACGGAAAAGTTGAGGAAAAACTGAATTTTTACAAATTCACGATTTTTCTCGAAAAGTGGGTTCAAAATGAGTTTTTCTGGGTTTGAATGACAAAAGTAAGTAAACTGGTGCGCTACTAACTGAAACATTGCTTTTTAAACTCGTGCCCAATATTGACAAAGGAGAGCACGGAAAAGTTAAGAAAAACTGAATTTTTACAAATTCACGATTTTCCGAAAAAAGTGGGTCAAATGAGTTTTCTAGGTTTGAAGGACATAAGTAAGTAAACGGGATTGCGCTACTAACTGAAACATTGCTTTTAAAATCGTCCCAATTTGGCAAAGTTTGAGACGGGAAAAGTTGAGAAAACTGAATCTTTTTCACAAAATTACGATTTTCTCGAAAAGTGGGTTCAAATAATGAGTTTTCGGGGTCTGAAGACAAAAGTAAGTAAACTGGAATGCGCTACTAACTGAAACATTGTTTTTTTAAATCGTCCCAATATTGGGCAAAGTTAGAGGCACGGAAAAGTTGAGAAACTGATTTTTAAAATTCACGATTTTCTCGAAAAAGTGGGTCAAAATGAGTTTGGGTTTGAATTGTTTTAACAAAAGTAAGTAAACTGGATGCCCCCCCGTACTAACTCGAACACATTGCTTTTTTTAAATCGTCCCAATATGGCCAAAGGATTTAGAGCACGGAAAAGTTAGAAGAAAACTGAATTTTTACAAATTCAGATTTTCTCGAAAAGTGGGTTCAAAATGAGGTTTATAGGTTTGAATGACAAATTTAAGTAAACTGTAGAGCTACTACTGAAACATTGCTTTTTTAAATCGTCCCAATATTGGCCAAATTTACAAATTACGATTTTCTCGAAAAAGTGGGTTCAAAATGAAGTTTTCTAGGTTTGAAGACAAATGTAAGTAAACTGTATGAGCCCTACTAAACTGAAACATGCTTTTTTAAATCGTCCCAATTATTGGCCAAAGTGTATGGAGCACGCGAAAAGTTGAGGAAAACTGAATTTTTACAAATTCACGATTTTATCGAAAAAGTGGGTTCAAAAGGAGGTTTTTCTGGGTTTTGAATGGACAAAAGTAAGTAAACGGATGGCGCTACTAACTGAAAACATTGCTTTTTTTTAAAAATCGTCCCAATATTGACAAAGTTAGAGCCCGGAAAGTTTAAGGAAAAACGAATTTTACAAATTCACGATTTTCTCGTGAAAAGTGGGTTAAAAAATGAGTTTTCTAGGTTTGAAGGACATAAGGTAAGTAAACGGGATGCGCTACCAACTGAAACATTGCTTTTTTAAATCGTCCCCCAATATTGGCAAAGTTTACGGAGCACCCCCCCCCCCCCCCCCCCTGGAAAGTTGAGTTAAAACTGAATTTTTACAAATTCACGATTTTCTCGAAAAAAGGGGGTTCAAAATGCAGTTTTTTATAGGTTGAAGACAAATAAGTAAGAAAATGGATGCGATACTAACTGAAAACAGCTTTTGAAATCGTCCCATATGGCAAAGTTAGAGCACGGAAAAGTTGAGAAAACTGAATTTTTACAAATTCACGATTTTCTCGAAAAGTGGGTTCAAAATGAGTTTCCTGGGTTTGAAGGACATAAGTAAGTAAACGGGATGGCTACTACTGAAACATTTGCTTTTTTTAAATCGTCCCAATATTGGACAAAGTTAGAGCCACGGAAAAGTTATAAGAAAACTGAATTTTTACAAATTCAGATTTTCTCGAAAAGTGGAGGTTTTAAAAGAGTTTTCCTAGGTTTGTAAGTGAATAAGTAAGTAAACGGGATGCGCTACTAAACTGAAACATTGCTTTTTAAATCGTCCCACTATGGCCAAAGGTTTTAGAGCACGGAAAAAAGTTGAGAAAAAAACTGAATTTTTACAAATTCACGATTTCTCGAAAAAAAGTGGGTTCAAAATGAGTTTTCTAGGTTTGAATGACAAAAGTAAGTAAACTGGATGCGATACTAACTGAAACATTGCTTTTTTAAATCGTCCCAATATTGGCAAAGTTAGAGCACGGAAAAGTTGTGAGAATACTGAATTTTTACAAAATTTCACTGATTGTTTCTCGAAAAGTGGGTTTCTCAAAAAAATGAGTTTTCTAGTTTTGAATGACAAAGTAAGTAAACTGTATGATCTATAACGAACATTGCTTTTTTTTTAACCATCGTCCCAATATTAGCCAAGTTAGAGCACGGAAAAGTTGAGAATACTGAATTTTTACAAATTCACGATTTTTCTCGAAAAGTAGGTTAAAAAATGAGTTTTTTAGGTTGAAGGACATAAGTAAGTAAACTGGGTGCGCTACCTAACTGAAAAACATTGCTTTTTTAAATCGTTCCCAATATTGGCCAAAGTTAAGAGCACGGAAAAGTTGAGAATACTGAAATTTTTTTACAAATTTCACGATTTCTCGAAAAAGGTGGGTTCAAAATGAGTTTTCTAGGTTTGAATGACAATAAGTAAGTAAACCTGGTATGCGTACTAACTGAAACATTGCTTTTTTAAATGTCCAATAATTAGCAAAGTATAGAGCACGGAAAAGTGAGAATACTGAATTTTTACAAATTCACGTTTTCTCCGAAAAGTGGGTTCAAAAATGAGTTTCCTGGGTTGGAAGGACATAAGTAAGTAAACGTGTGTAGAGTACTAACTAAAACATTGCTTTTAATAGTCCCAATATTGGAAAAGTTAGAGCACGGAAAACGTTGGGATAAAAACTGAATTTTTACCAAGTCACGATTTTCTCGATAAGGGGTTCAAAAATGAGTTTCTGGCGTTTGAATGACAAAAGTAAGGTAAAACTGGATGAGCTTACTAACCTAAAAAAATTGCTTTTTTAAATCGTCCCAATATTGCAAAGTTAGGAGCAGAGGAAAAGTTCTGTAGAATATGAATTTTTACAAATCTCACGATTTTCTCGTCGAAAAAGTGGGTTCAAAAATGAGTTTTCTAGGGTTGAATGACAAAAGTAAGTAAACTGGATGCGCTACTAACGAAAATATTGCTTTTTTAAATAGTCCCAATATTGGCAAAGGTAGGACGGAAAAGTGTTGAGAAAATGAAATTTTGACAAATTCACGATTTTCCTCGAAAAGTGGGGTTTTCAAAATGAGTTTTTTCTGCGGTTTGAATGACAAAAGTAAGTAAAACTGGATGCGCTACTAACTGAAAACATTGCTTTTTCAATCGGTCCCAATATTGGCAAAGTAAGAGCGACGGAAAAGTTGAGGAAACTGAATTTTACAAATTCACGAATTTCTCGAAAAAGTGGGTTCAAAATGAGTTTTCTGGTTTGAATGACAAATGTAAGTAAAACTGTATGAGCTACTAAACCTGAAACATTGCTTTTTTAAAATCGTCCCCAATATTGGCCCCAAGTTAGAGCACGGAAAAAGTTGAGAAAACTGCAATTTGTACAAATTCACGATTTTCTCAGTAAAGGGCGTTCAAAAAAGGATGTTTCTGGGTATTGATGACAAAAGAAGTAAACTGGATGCGTACTAACTGAAACAGTTGCCTTTTTTCAAATCGTCCAATATTGGCAAAGTTAGAGCACGGGAAAGTTGAGGAAAACTGAATATTTACAAATTCACGATTTTCTCGAAAAAGTGGGTTCAAATGAGGTTTTCTAGGTTTGAATGAAAATGTAAGTAAACTGTATTGAGCTACTTACTGAAACATTCCTTTTTTAAATCGTCCTAATATTGGCAATTTTTACAAATTCACGATTTTCTCAAAAAGTGGGTTCAAAATGATTTTTCAGGTTGAATGACAAAATGTAGTAAACTGTATGAGTTTTTTACTAACTGAAACATTGCTTTTTTTAAATCGTCCCAATATTGACAAAGTTAGAGCACGAAAAGTTGAGAAACTGAATTTTTACAAATTCACGATTTTCTCGAAAAGTGGTTCAAAATGAGTTTTTCTAGGTTTGAATGACAAAGTAAGTAAACTGGATGCGCTACTAACTGAAACATTGCTTTTTTAAATCGTCCCAATATTGGCAAAGTTAGAGCACGGAAAAGTTGAAAAAACTGAATTTTTACAAATTCACGATTTTCTCGAAAACTGTGTTCAAAATGAGTTTTCTAGGTTTGAATGACAAAAGTAAGTAAACTGGATGCGCTTACTAAAACTGAAACATGACTTTTTTAAATCGTCCCAATATGACAAAGTTAGAGCACGGAGGTGAAAGTGAAAAAACTGAATTTTTACAAATTTACGATTTTCTCGAAAAGTGGGTTCAAAATGAGTTTCTGGGGTTGAATGACAAAAGTAAGTAAACTGGATGCGCTACTAAAACTGAAAACATTGCTTTTTAAATCATCACCAATATTAGCAAAGTTAGAGCACGGAAAAGGTGAGAATATGAATTTTTACCAAAATTCAAGATTTCTCGAAAAGTAGGTTAAAAATTGAGTTTTCTAGGTTTGAAGGGACATAAGTAAGTAAACTGGGATGCGTACTAACTGGAAACAGTGTTTTTTTAAATCGGTACCAATATGGCAAAGTTGAGCACTGGAAAAGTGAGAATACTGAATTTTACAAATTCACGATTTCTCGAAAAATGTTGTTCAAAATGAGTTTTCTAGGTTATATATAAAATAAGTTTGAATGACAAATAATAAGTGAAATTGTATGAGCTACTAACTGAAACATTGCTTTTGTCAATCGTCCCAATATTGGCAAAGTTAGAGCACGGAAAAGTGAGAAAACTGCAATTTTTACAAATCACGATTTTCTCGAAAAAAGTGGGTTCAAAATGAGGTGTTCTAGGTTGAATGACAAATGTAAGTAAAATGGATGCGCTACTAACTGAAACATTGATTTTTTAAATCGTCCCAATATTGCCCAAAGTTAGAGCACGGAAAAAAAAAAGTGAGAATACTGAATTTTTTACAAATTCACGATTTCTCGAAAAGTGGGTTCAAAATGAGTTTTCTGGGTTTGAATGACAAAAGTAAGTAAAATGGATGAGCTACTAACGAAACATTGCTTTTTTTAAATCGTCCCAATATTAGCAAAGTCTAGAGCACGGCAAAAGTTGAGAATACTGAATTTTTACAAATTCACGATTTCTCGGAAAAGTGGGTTCAAAATGAGGTTTTCTAGGTTTCAATGACAAATGTAAGTAAACTGGATGAGAACTAACTAAAACATTGCTTTTTTAAATCGTGCCAATATTGGAAAAGTTAGAGCACGGAAAGGTTGGAAAACTGAATTTTTACAAATTCACGATTTTCTCTTAACATTTCTCGATAAGTGGGTTCAAAATGAGTTTTCTGGGTTTGAATGACAAAAAGTAAGTAAAACTGTATGAGCTTTTACTAACTAAAACATGCTTTTTTTAAAATCGTCCCCAAATATTGGCAAAGGTTAGAGCCGGGAAAAAGTTGAGAATACTGAATTTTACAAATTCACGACATTTTCTCGAAAAAGGGGTTCAAATAATGAGTTTTCTTAGTTGGAATGACAAAAAGTAAGTAAACTGGATGCGCTACTAACTGAAACATTGCTTTTTTAAATCGTGACAATATTTGGAATAGTAAGAGCACGGAAAAGTGAGAAAATGAATTTTACAAATTCACGATTTTATCGAAAAAGTGGGTTTCAAAAGAGTTTCTGGTTTGAATGACAAATGGTTATTTATTTTTAACTGTATGAGCTTATAACTGGCAAAACATTGGTTTTTTTAAATCTCCCAATATTGGCAAAGTTAGAGCACGGAAAAATTGAGACAATGATTTTTTACCAGATTCACGATTTTCTCGAAAAGTGAGTTAAAAATGTAGTTTCCTGGGATTTGAATGAAAAATGTAGGAGAAACTGTATGAGCTACTAACTGAAAACATTGCTTTTTTAAAATAGTCCCAATATCGGGAAAAGTTCGAGCATGGAAAAAGTATTGAGAATACTGAATTTTTACAAATTCACGATTGTTCTCGAAAAGTGGGGTTAGATGAGTTTCTAGGTTGAATGACAAAAGTAAAGTAAACTGGATGCGCTACTAACTGAAACATGCTTTTGTAAATCGTCCAATATTGGCAAAGAAGAGCACGGAAAAGTTGAGAAAAACTGAATTTTTTACAAATCACGATTTTCTCGTGAAAAGTGGGTTCAAAATGATTTTCTGGTTTGAATGACAACAGTAAGTAAAACTGGATGCGCCACTAACTACAAATTTGCTTTTTAAATCGTCCCTGGGTTTGAAAGTGACAAAAAGTAAGTAACTACGGATGCGCTACTAACGAAACATTGCTTTTTTAAATCTCCCACTAATTGGCAAAGTTTAGAGCACGGAAAAAGTTGAGAAACTGAATTTTTACAAAATTCACGATTTTCTCGAAAAAAAGTGGGCTTCCAAAATGAGTTTTCTGGGTTTGAATGACAAATGTAATTAACTGTATGAGCTACTAACTGAAACATTGCTTTTTTAAATCGTCCCAATATTGGCCAAATGTTAGAGAACTGGAAAAGTTTGAGACAATGGGATTTTTTACAGATTCACGATTTTCTCGAAAAAAGTGGGTTAAGAATGAGTTTCCTGGATTGAATGACAAAGTAGCAGAACTGTATGTAGCTACTAACTGAAAAACATTGCTTTTTTAAATCGTCCCACTATCGGCAAAGTTAGAGCATAGAAAAGTTGAGAAAACTGAATTTTACAAAATTCACGATTTTCTCAAAAAAAGTGTGTTCAAAATGAGTTTTTCTAGGTTTCGAATGACAAAATGTAAGTAAACTGGTATGCGCTACTACTAACTGGGAAACATTGCTTTTATAAATAGTCCCAATATTGGCAAAAGTTTGAGAGCACGGAAAAAGATGAGAATACTGAATTTTACAAATTTCACGAATTTTCTCGAAAAAGTGGGTTCAAAATTGAGTTTTCTGGGTTTGAATGACAAAGTAAGTAAACTGGATGCGCTACTAACTAAAAACATGCTTTTTTACAATCGTCCCTGGGTTGAATGACAAAAGTAAGTAAACTGGATGGCTACTAACTGAAACATGCTTTTTAAATGTCCCAATATTGGCAAAGTTAGAGCACGGGAAAGTTGAGAAAACTGATTTTACAAATTCCCGATTTTCTCGAAAAAGTGGGTTAAAAAAATGAGTTCCTGGGTTGAATGACAAAAGTAAGTAAACTGGATTGAGCTACTAACTAAAAACATTGCTTTTTTAAATCGTCCCAATATTGGCAAAGTAGAGCACGGAAAAGTTGAGAATAACTGAATTTTTTACAAATTCACGTTTTCTCGAAAAGTGGGTTCAAAATGAGTTTTCTGGTTTGAATGCAAAAAAGTAAGTAAACTGGATGCGCCACTTATCTAAAAATTGCTTTTTTTAAATCGTCCCAATATTGGCAAGTTAGAGCACGGAAAAAAGTTGAGAATAACTGAATTTTTACAAATTCACGATTTTCTCGAAAAGGTTGGTGTTCAAAATGAGTTTCTGGGTTTGAATGACAAAAGAAGTAAAAATGGATGCGCTACTAACGAAACATTGCTTTTTTAAATGTCCCAAATTGGCAAAGTAGAGCACGGTGAAAAGTTGAGAAAACTGAATTTTTACAAAAATTCACGATTTCTCGAAAAGTGGTTAAAAGTGATTCTGGTTTGAATGACAAAAGTAAGTAGAACTGGATGAGCTTACTAACTAAAACATTGTTTTTTTAAATCGTCCCAATATAGGCCAAAGTTAGAGCCACGGAAAGTTGAGAATACTTGAAAAAGTTTTTTTTTTACCAAAATAATTCCACGATTTTCTCGAAAAGTGAGGTTCAAAATGAGTTTCTGGGTTTGATGACAAATGTAAGTAAACTGGATTGCTGCTTACTAACGGAAACATGATTTTTTAAATCGTCCCAATAGTGCAAAGTTAGAGCACGGAAAAGTTGAGAAAAACTGAATTTTTACAATTCCGATTTCTCGAAAAGTGGGTTCAAAATGAGTTTTCGGATTTGAATGACAAAAGTAAGTAAACTGGATGAGATACTAAACTGAAACATTGCTTTTTAAATCGTCCCCAAATATTGGCAAAAGGTTAGAGCACGGAAAAAGTTGAGAAAACTGAATTTTTACAAATTCACGATTTTCTCGAAAAGTGGGTTCAAAATGAGTTTTCTGGGTTGAATGGGGGGACAAAAGTAAGTAAAAACTGGATGCGCCTACTGACAAAAGTAAGTAAACTGGATGCGCTACTAACTGAAACATTGCTTTTTTAAATCATCCCAATATTAGCAAAGTTAGAGCACGGAAAAGTTGAGAATACTGAATTTTTACAAATTCCACGATTTCTCGAAAGTAGGTTAAAAATGAGTTTTCTAGGTTTGAAGGACATAAGTAAGTAAACTGGATGCGCTACTAACTGAAACATTGCTTTTTTAAATCGTCCCAATATTGGCAAATTTAAAGAGCACGGGAAAAGTTAGAATACTGAATTTTTACAAATTCCCGTTTTTCCCTCGAAAATGTGTTCAAAATGAGTTTTTCTAGGTTTGAATGACAAAATAAGTAAAATGTATGAGCTACTAACTGAAACATTGCTTTTTTAAATCGCCCCAATATTGGCAAAGTTAGAGCACGGAAAAGTTGAGAAAACTGAATTTTTACAAATTCACGATTTTCTCGAAAAGTGGGTTCAAAATGAGTTTCCTGGGTTTGAATGACAAATGTAAGTAAACTGGATGCGCTACTAACTGAAACATTGATTTTTTAAATCGTCCCAATATTGCAAAGTTAGACACGGAAAAGTTGAAAAAACTGAATTTTTAAAATTCACGATTTTCTCGAAAAGGGGGTTCAAAATGAGTTTTTTTTGGGTTTAAATACAAATGTAAGTAAACTGTATGAGCTACTAACTAAAACATTGCTTTTTTAAATCGTGCCAATATTGGAAAAGTTAGAGCACGGAAAGGTTGGAAAACTGAATTTTTACAAATTCCACGATTTTTTTTACTTTCTCAAATAAGTGGGTTCAAAATGAGTTTTCTGGGTTTGAATGACAAAAGTAAGTAAACTGACTGCGCAACTAACTAAAACATTACTTTTTTTAAATCGTGCCAATATTGGCAAAGTTAGAGCACGGAAATGTTGAGAAAACTGAATTTTTACAAATTTACGATTTTCTCAATAGGTGGTTTAAAAATGAGTTTTCTAGGTTTCAATGACAAATGTAAGTAAACTGGATGAGCTACTAACTGATACATTGCTTTTTTAAATCGTCCCAAATATTGGAAAGTTAGAGCACGGAAAGGTTGGAAAACTGAATTTTTAAAAATTAAACGATTTCCCTTACTTTCTCGATAAGTGGGTTCAAAATGAGTTTTTCTGGGTTTGAATACAAAAGTAAGTAAACTGTATAGGCTACTAACTAAAACATTGCTTTTTTAAATCGTCCCCAATATTGGCAAGTTTAGAGCGGAAAAGTTGAGAATACTGAATTTTTACAAATTCACGATTTTCTCGAAAGTGGGTTCAAAATGAGTTTTCCTAGGTTTAATGACAAATGTAAGTAAACTGTATGAGCTACTAACTAAAAATTGCTTTTTTAAATCGTGCCATATTGGAAAGTTAGAGCACGGAAAGGGTTTGGGAAACTAAATTTTTAAAATTCACGATTTTCTCTTAAATTTCTCGATAAGTGGGTTCAAAATGAGTTTTCTGGGTTTGAATGACAAAAGTAAGTAAACTGTATGAGCTACTAACTAAAACATTGCTTTTTTAAATCGTCCCAATATTGGCAAAAGTTAGAGAAAGGAAAAGTTGAGAAACTGAATTTTTACAAATTCACGATTTTTCTCGAAAGTGGGTTCAAAATGAGTTTTCTAGGTTTGAATGACAAAGTAATAAACTGGATGCGCTACTAAACGAAACATTGCTTTTTAAATCGTGCCCAATATTGGCAAAGTAAGAGCACGGAAAAGTTAAAAAACAGAATTTTTACAAATTCACGATTTTCTCGAAAAGTGGGTTCACAATGAGTTTTCTGGGTTTGAATGACAAAGTAAGTAAACTGGATGCGCTACTAACTGGAAATATTGCTTTTTTAAATCGGGGCCAATATTGGCAAAGTTGAGCACGGAAAAGTTGAGAAAACTGAATTTTTAAAAACTTACGAATTTTCTCGAAAAGTGGGTTCAAATTATTTTTCTGGGTTTGAATAAACAAAAGTAAAGTAACTGGATGCGCTACTAACTTAAACATTGCTTTTTTAATCATCCCAATATTGGCAAAGTTAGAGCACGGAAAAGTTGAGAATACTGAATTTTTACAAATTCAACCGATTTTCTCGAAAAGTAGGTTAAAAATGAGTTTCTGGGTTTGAAGGACATAAGTAAGTAAACTGGATGCCTACTAACTGAAACTTGCTTTTTTAAATCGTCCCAAAAATTGGCAAAGTTAGAGCACGGAAAAGTTGAAAAAACTGAATTTTTAAAAATTCCGATTTTTCTTGGAAAA
>JANFPS010000223.1:0-25069 GCA_024703675.1 Drosophila nebulosa | reverse complement strand
CTAAACAAAATTCACGATTTTCTCAAAAAGGGGGTTCAAAATTAGTTTTCAAATTTTTGAACAAAATACAATAAACTGATGACTACTTACGGATCCCTTTCCCCTTCTGTAATTATCCCATATGGCAAAGTTAGAGCCGGAAAAGTTGAGATTACTAAATATTTAAAAATTCCGATTTTCTTCAAAAAAGTGGGTTCAAAATATTTTTTCTAGGTTTGAATGACAAATAAAAGTAACTCAATGAGCTACTTACTAATACACTGCTCTTTGTGATCGCCCCAATTTTGGCAAAGTAAAAGCAGGGAAAGTTAAGATTACTCAATTTTAACAAATTTCATGATTTTCCAAAGTGGGTTTTAAAATGAGCTTTCTAATTTGATGACAAAACAAAAAACAATTTGACTCCAAATTGAAACTTTTCCCTTTTGTAATCATCCAATAAGGCAAAGTTAAGCCAAAAAGTTAAGATTACTCAATTTTTATGATTCACGATTTTCTCGAAAAGTGGGTTTAAAATGTTCTTTTTTTAAATAAAAAATACAATAAACTAATTAGCTACTAACTGAACATTCCCTTTTTGTAACCCCCAAATTTTTGAAAATTTAGAGTACGGAATATTTTAAGATTACCAAGCTTTACAAATTCAACGTTTTTCCCTCAAAAAGTGGGTTCAAAATGATTTTTCTGGGTTTGAATGAAAAATACAAGTAATAGATGACTAAAATTGATACATACCTTTTTTGTAATTTCCCCCCAAATTGGAAAATTTTGGAAGCACAAAAAGTTAAGATTCCCCAATTTTTAAAAATTCACGTTTTTTCTCAAAAAGTGAGTTCAAAATGAGTTTTCTGGGTTTTGAAAATAAAAGAAAACTGTGAGCTCTAATGATACTTCCCTTTTGTAATCACCCCAAATGGGCAAATTTAGAGCACGAAAATTGAGAATACTAATTTTTCAAATTCACGTTTTTCTCGAAATTGGGTTAAAAAAAATTTTCTATTTGAAGACTTGAAAGTTACGGGAGAGCATAACTGATACATTCTTTTTTGTGACCGTCCCAAATTGGCAAAGTTAAGCACTAAAAAAGTTGAGATTACTCAATTTTTTATAAATTCACGATTTTCTCGTGAAAGTTGGGTTCAAATTGAGTTTCTAGGTTTTGAATGCATACAATTAAAGTAAACTCGATGAGCTACGTACTATACACATGCTCTTTGTCTTCGTCCCTAATATTGGAAAAGGTTAGAGGCATCGAGAAGTTGAGATTACTCTCAATTTTACAAATTCATGATTTTCCTCGAAAAGTGGGTTTACAAAATGAGTTTTCTAGATTTGAATGACACATACGAGTAAATCTAGATGAGCTAACCACTGTACATTTTCCTTTTGAAATCATCCCAGTATTGCAAAGTATAGAGCACCGGAAAAGTTGTGATTACTCAATTTTTATAACTTCCCGCTGTATTTCTCGTAAAAGTGGGTTCAAAATGAGGTTTTCTAGATTTATATGACAAGATACCAAGTAAGACTCGATGAGCTACTTAACTGATACATTCCCTTTGTAAACATCCTATATGGGCAAATTTAGAGCATGGAAAGTTGAGAAATCGAAATTTTTACAAATTCACGATTTTACTCGAACAAAGTGGGTTGAAAAACAAGTATTTCTAGGTTGAATGACAATGAAAATAATACTGGATGAGCTTACTAACTGATACACATTGACATTTTGTGCCATCGTCCCAATATTGGCAAAGTTAGAGTGAACAAGTTGAGATTATACTCATTTTTACAAATTCAGATATTTTTGAAAAGTGGATTCAATGAGTATATATCTATATTTGAATTGAATTAATAACAAGTAAACTAGAGAGAGTTACTAACTAATCATTCCCTTTCAAATCTACCTAATATTGAGCAAAGTAGAACACGATAAAGCTTGAGACTTTACTCTCAAGTCTTACAAATTCATTCTGATTTTCGCGAGCAAGTGGGTTTCAACATGCAGTTTTCTAGGGTTGAATGACGAAATGAAGTAAACTCGATGAGCTACTTCCTGATACATTTTGCTTTTGTAATCTACCCTAATATTGGCAATACAGCTCAGCTTACTCAATTTTCTCACAAATTCAGGCGATTTCTCGAAAAGTGGGATATCAAAATTAGTTTTCTAGTTTGAACGACCAAATACAAGTATAACTAATGTAGCTACTTACGGGGGGATACCTTCCCTTATCTCTTAATTATCCCAATATTGGCAAAGTAAGAAGCACATCGACTAAGTTAGATTACTCAACATATTATAAATATCACGATTATTCTCACAGAAACGTATAGTTTCAAAATGAGTTTTCTAGGTTTGAATGACAATTCAAAGTAAACTCTATTAGCTACTTTACTAACTACTGCTTCTTGTATCGTGCCCATATTGGCACAGTTAGAGCACGGAAACAGTTGAGAATTACTCATTTTAACAATTCATGATTTTCTCAAAAGTGGGTTTTAAAATGTAGCTTTCTACAGATTTGAATGACAAATACACGTAAACACTAGATGAGCTCCTACACCAACTGCCACATTTCCTTTTGTAAATCATCCCCAGATTGGCAAGTTAGAGCCAAAAAGTGAACATACTCATTTTTATGAATTCACTGATTTTTTCTCGAAAAAGGTGGGTTTAAAAATGTTTCTAGGTTTGAATGACAAATACAAGTAAATTAGATTAGCTACTACTGAAACTGATACATTCCCTTTTGTGTAAATCCATCCCAATTTTGGAAAGTGTATAGAGTACGGATAAGTTAAGATTACACAGCTTTACAAATTTCCACGATTTCTCGAAAAGTGGGTTCAAAATGAGTTTTTTCTAGATTTGAATGAATTAATACAAGTAAACTATCAAGAGCTACTGACTAATACATTCCCTTTTTAAAATCAGCATAATATTGGCACAAAGTTAGACAACGGAAAAGCTTGAGATTCTCAAGTCTTACACCATTCTAATCACGATATTTTCCTCGAGAAGTGGGTTTTCACAATGAGTTTTCTAGGTGTTTGAATGAACGAATGAAAGTAAAACTCGCTATGGCTACTTACTAGTAATCAATTGTCTTTTTGTACTCAACCATATTGGCAATTTAGAGCATGGAAAAGTTGAGAATAACTAAATTTTTACAAATTCACGATTTCCATCGAAAAGTGGGGTTAAAACAAGTTTTCTAGGTTTGAATGACAAATGAAAACATACTGGATGAGCTACTAACCTGATACATTTCTTTTGTTATCGTCTCCCAATATTGTCATCAAGTTAGAGGAAAAGTTGAGATTACTCATTTTTACAAATATCATGAATTTTTCTCGAAAAGTGGGTTAAAAACAAGTTTTCTTAGGTTTTGAATGTGACAAATGAAAAAAATACTGGATGAGCTACTACAACTGATCCATTGCTTTTGTGTCGTGTCCCAATATTGGCACAGTTAGAGGTAAAAAGTTAGATATACTCAATTTTCCAAATTCATGATTTTTTGAATAAGTGGATTCAAAATGACAGTCTATCTAGATACAATAAACCTAGATGACACCAATCTGAAAACATTTCCTTTTGTAATCATCCCAATAATGGCAAAGTAGAGCTGGAAAGTTAAGAGATACTCATTTTATGAAATTCACTGTATTTTCTACGAAAGTGGGTTATAAAATTGTTCTACGTATTGTATGACAAATACAAGTACTCTAGATTAGACTACTAACTTATGATACGATTCCCTTATTGGGTCAAATCATCCCCAATTTTGGCAAAGATTAAGTACGGAATAGTTAAGATTACTCAAGCTTTACAAATTCACGATTTCTCGAAAAGTGGGTTCAAAATGAGTTTGTTTTTGTTTTTTCCTCTAGATTTGAATGAAATTAAATACAAGAAAACGGGAAAATTACTAACAATACATTCCCTTTTTAAAATCATCCTAAAAATTGGAAAAGTTAAACACGGAAGCTTAAATTTTACTAAAGTCTTACAATTCACGATTTTCTCAAAAAGTGGGTTCCATGATTTTTTCAAATTTGAATGCGAATGAAAGTAAACTCGATGACTACTTACTGTACATTGCTTTTGTAATCATCCCAAATTTGGCAAAGTTTCAATTACTCAATTTCTACAAATTTCCCACGATTTTCCGGAAAAGTGGGTTTCAAAATTTTTTCTAGATTTAAAACGACAAATACAAGTAAAACTAGTGAGCTATTTAAAAGATACTTCCTTTGTAATTATCCCAATATTGGCAAAGTAAAGCACGGAAAGTTGGATTCTCAATATTTAAAAATTTTCACGATTTTTTCTCGAAAAGTGGGTTCAAATGATTTTCTAGGTTTGAATGAAAATCAAAGAAAACTCTATGACTACTTCCCAAATACACTGCTCTTTGTGATGGGGCCCAATATTGGAAAAGTTAGGCACGAAATTTGAGATTATCAATTTTAAAAAATTCATGATTTTCTCGAAAAGTGGGTTTAAAATGAGCTTTCTAGATTTGAATGACAAATACAAGTAAACTAGATGAGCTACCAACTGAAACATTTCCTTTTGTAATCATCCCAATAATGGCAAAGTTAGAGCCAGAAAAGTTAAGATTACTCAATTTTTATGAATTCACGATTTTCTCGAAAAGTGGGTTTAAAATGTTCTAGGTTTGAATGACAAATACAAGTAAACTAGATTAGCTACTAACTGATACATTCCCTTTTGTAATCATCCCAATTTTGGCAAAGTTAGAGTACGGAATAGTTAAGATTACTCAAGCTTTACAAATTCACGATTTTCTCGAAAAGTGGGTTCAAAATGAGTTTTCTAGGTTTGAATGACAAATACAAGTAAACTAGATGAGCTACTAATTGATACATACCTTTTTGTAATCATTCCAATATTGGCAAAGTTAGAGCACAGAAAAGTTAAGATTACTCAATTTTTACAAATTCACGATTTTCTCGAAAAGTGAGTTCCAAATGAATTTTCTAAGTTTGAATGACAATTACAAGTAAACTCGATGACCTTCCTACTGATACATTCCATTTTGTAATCATCCCAATAATGGCAAAGTTAGAGCACGGAAAAGTTTAAATTACTCAATTTTTACAAATTCACGATTTTCTCGAAAAGTGGTTCAAAATGAGTTTTTCTAGGTTTGAATGACAAATACGAGCAAACTAGATGAGCTACTAACTGATACATACCTTTTTGTAATCATCCCAATATTGGCAAAGTTAGAGCACGGAAAAGTTAAGATTACTCAATTTTTACAAATTCACGATTTTCTCGAAAAGTGGGTTCAAAATGAATTTTCTAAGTTTGAATGACAATTACAAGTAAACTCGATGATCTTCCTACTGATACATTCCATTTTGTAATCATCCCAATAATGGCAAAGTTAGAGCACGGAAAAGTTAAGATTACTCAATTTTTACAAATTCACGATTTTCTCGAAAAGTGGGTTCAAAATGAGTTTTCTACGTTTGAATGACAAATACAAGTAAACTAGATGAGCTACTAACTGATACATTCCCTTTTGTAATCATCCCGATATTGGCAAAGTTAGAGCACGGAATAGTTAAGATTACTCAAGTTTTGCAAATTCACGATTTTCTCGAAAAGTGGCTTCAAAATGAGTTTTCTAGGGTTGAATGACAAATACAAATAAACTAGATGAGCAACTTACAGATACATTCCCTTTTGTAATCATCCCAATATTGGCAAAGTTAGAGCACGGAAAAGTTGAGATTACTCAATTTTTACAAATTCACGATTTTCTCGACAAGTGGGTTCAAAATGACTTTTCTAGGTTTGAATGACAAATGAAAGTAAACTAGATGAGCTACTAACTGATACATTCCCTTTTGTAATCATCCCAATATTGGCAAAGTTTGAGCACAAAAAAGTTGGGAGTACTCAATTTTTACAAATCCACGATTTTTTCGAAAAGTGGGTTCAAAATGAGTTTTCTAGGTTTGAATGACAAATACAAGTAAACTAGATGAGCTACTTACTGATACATAGTTTTTTGTAATCATCTTAATATTGGCGATATTATGATTTTTTGTTTATTATTTTTCTAGATTTAAATGACAAATGAAATTAAACCTGATGAGCTACTTACTGATACGTTGCTTTTTGTAATCATCCCAATATTGACAAAGTTAGAGCACGGAAAAGTTAAGACTACTCAATTTTTACAAATTCACGATTTTCTCGAAAAGTGGGTTCAAAATGAGTTTTCTACGTTTGAATGACAAATACAAGTAAACTAGATGAGCTACTAACTGATACATTCCCTTTTGTAATCATCCCAATATTGGCAAAGTTAGAGCACGGAATAGTTAACCCTCTAACGCTCAAAAGTGTCTTCAGACACTTATTTTATTATTTAATTTAGAAAAAAACTTGGATCTTTTTGGCCCATTCAATATTTTTTGATCGTTAATAAATCACACCGCAATATTTAGAAAAGGTTTAAGAGCTCCCCAAAAGCTTTTACGGGCCTTTTTTTCTAATAAACACAAAACAAGTTTTTTTTTCGCGCGTGAAATTTTGATCTGCTGCATGTAGTGTTTTGCAGAAATTTAAATAAAAAATCTATAAAAGCAATCCAGGTCAATATTTTTTGTTGAAAGGTATGTTTACTTACAGTTAAAATTCGTTTACAAAAATGTAATTATGTAAAAAATGGATAATGTAACTTAAAAACAGTGATAAGTGTCTTGAGACACTTTTGGGGCTCCAAGCAACTTTTTTTTTGCCAGCAGCTACGTCCCCAACTGCTTGCAATGTTGTGTGTACATTTATTTATTCTATGGATTCTCTTACTAGAAAGTGGCATATGATAAAGATGGCAAACCGGGTTAGATTCAAGTTATCCGATTTAACTGATGAACAGTTATTAGAATTGTTTGAGACAGTCCGTTCCGATAGAGAAATGTCCGACATTGAGTCAAGTGACGACGACAAAGATCCTAAAAGACCACGATCGCCACTACCAACTATTGAAGGTATAGTAGGCGTGGATTTGACCAGAAGATGGCAAAGTTGGTAGTGGCGATCGTGGTCTTTTTAGGGATCTTTGTCGTCGTCACTTGACTCAATGTACTTTACTTTACTGGTACTGGTAAGAAGGCTACATTGCGATATGTTAACTAATATCTTATAGGTATAGAACAATAGCAAAGGAGCCGAGCAAAATTATGTGGCGTCAGAAATCTTTGCAGTTGCATGTGAACAACGTTGCTTTTGAAGGCGACTCTTTATTGCCGGTTGAAATAATGAAGCTCAAAAGTCCCATATATGTCAATATATCGCTACCTCAGTATGAGAAGCTACTGGGGAAAAAATGTCTTTGGACCCATTGAATCCAGTATGAAGCGCACAAAATTCGAAGCAATTAAACAGCACCTGTCATTGCGCAATGAAAGCCAGCGGGTCAAAAAGGGTAAACCAAGCTTCGATCCATTATTTGCACTAGAGATTTGTCGATTATCTTAATCAAACATTTGACTCAGTGCTAAAACAACCACGCCTTTGTGTTGATGAACAAATGTGTAGCACAAAGATGAAACATCACTTACGACAATATATGCCCAATAAGCCACATAAATGGGGTATTAAGCTGTTCGTTTTGTGTGATTCATATGGCTATGCATACCGATTCGAAATATATAGCGGAGCAGGCGATAATATTGTATTACCTGGTCCCCCAGATCTAGGTGCTTCGGCCAACATAGTAGTACGTTTGACCAAAACAGTACAAGAGTTTAAGCACCACATCGTGTACTTCGACAATTTTTATACCTCTTTGCCTCTAATGGTATATTTGCGAGCAAAGGGTAATTTATAGCCTTGGCACAGTGCGTGCAAATCGAATTCCCAATTGCAAGCTACCTGACGAATAAAATTATAAAACAAAAAGCCCCGAGGTTTCTCGACTGAGTTCGTAGGCACGTCATACGGAATCGAAGTCAGTAATGTACTTTGGAAGGACAGCAGGGCCGTTCGTAGGTGTTAAACCATTTGCTGCGGAAAGTTTAAATGAAAGTCCACTTAAGACTGGCCGTTTTTGACAGGAAGACAAAGCAACATATAGAATTGATTGCCCGTAAATTATTCGGGAGTATGGGTGGCGTCGATCTCATGGATGGACTTATGGGCCGTTATCACATCAAAGCTAAAACCAGAGATGCTGCCACTAGAATTTTTACCATTGTATTGATATGGCCGCAACAAATGCTTATATTTTTTTATAGGCGTATTCAAAAACAAACGGGATCAGTGACAAATTGATGCAACTTCCCGATTTTCGCGAGTCAATTGCTGAAGGATTGGTGGCGTTTAAAAACAAAAAACCGGGCGGGTCGTCCAGTCAGCACCCTATCTGAACAGGGTCAGATACAGTCACCATCTTTGCGAACAGACCGGTCACCTTTTTTCCCAACAAAAACAATTAATTCAGACTCCACGGGCACGACCATCACAGCTTGGGCTTAAACTTGGAAAAAAAACTTTACATCCAATAGCGGAATTACGTTTTAACCAAGTCAACCACTTCCCGAGTTGGTTGGATCGGGAAAGTAAAGACGGTGCAAGCTCTGTAAATCATCACAAACTCAATGCATTTGTGAAAATGTAATTTACATTTATTTCTGCACTTCAACAAAAAATTGTTTCAAAATATACCATACGAATAAATAAATTGAACATTTCTATTCAGTGCTTTTTTTTACGCTCAAGAGTGCCTTGAGACACTTATTACCTTTTTTGCACCTGGCAGCTAAACGAAAACATCTAGATTTTTTCTGATTTCATTTTTGAGTTTAGAAGCCTTAATTTACTTAAAAAAAAATTGTTCTCCTTATTTTCCTCCAATAGTTTAGAAAACAACATTAGAGGGTTAAGATTACTCAAGTTTTGCAAATTCACGATTTTCTCGAAAAGTGGGTTCAAAATTAGTTTTCTAGATTTGAATGACAAATACAGTAAACTAGATGGCTACTAACTGATTTATTCATTTTTGTAATCATCCCAATATTGGCAAAGTTAGAGCACGGAAAAATTAAGATTAATAAATTTTTACAAATTCACGATTTTCTCGAAAAGTGGGTTCAAAATGAGTTTTCTAGATTTAAATGACAAATGAAATTAAACCTGATGAGCTACTTACTGATACGTTGCTTTTTGTAATCATCCCAATATTGACAAAGTTAGAGCACGGAAAAGTTAAGACTACTCAATTTTTACAAATTCACGATTTTCTCGAAAAGTGGGTTCAAAATGAGTTTTCTAGGTTTGAATGACAAATACAAGTAAACTAGATAACTACTAACTGATACATTCCCTTTTGTAATCATCCCAATATTGGCAAAGTTTAGAGTACGGAATAGTTAAGATTACTCAAGCTTTACAAATTCACGATTTTCTCGAAAGTGGGTTCAAAATGAGTTTTCTAGGTTTGAATGACAAATACAAGTAAACTAGATGAGCTACTAACTGATACATTCCTTTTTGTAATCATCCCAATATTGGCAAAGTTAGAGTACGGAATAGTTAAGATTACTCAAGTTTTACAAATACACGATTTTCTCAAAAAGTGGGTTCAAAATAATTTTTCTAGATTTGAATGACAAATACAAGTAAACTTGATGAGCTACTAACTGATACATTCCCTTTTGTAATCATCCCAATATTGGCAAAGTTAGAGCACGGAAAGAATCTAAGATTACTCAATTTTTACAAATTCACGATTTTCTGGAAAAGTGAGCTCAAAATGAATTTTCTAAGTTTGAATGACAAATACAAGTAAACTCGATGACCTTCCTACTGATACATTCCATTTTGTAATCATCCCAATATTGGCAAAGTAAGAGCACGGAAAAGTTGAGATTACTCAATTGTTACAGATTCACGTTTTTTTTCGAAAAGTGGGTTCAAAATGAGTTTTCTAGGTTTGAATGACAAATACAAATAAACTCAATAATCTACTTACTGATACATAGTTTTTTGTAATCATCCCACTATTGGCAAAGTTAGAGCACGGAAAAGTTAAGATTACTCAATTTTTTACAAATTCACGATTTTCTCGAAAAGTGGGTTCAAAATGAGTTTTCTAGGTTTGAATAACAAATATAGGTAAACTCGATGAGCTACTTACTGATACATTCCTTTTTGTAATCATCCCAATATTGGCAAATTTAGAGCACGGAAAAGTTGAGATTACTCAAATTTTTACAAATTCACGATTTTCTCAAAAGTGGGTTCAAATGAGTTTTCTAGATTTGAATGATAAATACAATTTAAACTAGATGAGCTACTTACAGATACATTCCCTTTTGTAAACATCCCAATATTGGCAAAGTTAGATCACGGAAAAGTTGAGATTACTCAATTTTTACAGATTCACGATTTTTTCGAAAAGTGGGTTCAGAATGAGTTTTCTAGATTTGAATGATAAATACAAGTAAACTAGATGAGCTACTTACAGATACATTCCCTTTTGTAATCATCCCAATATTGGCGAAGTTAGATCACGGAAAAGTTGAGATTACTCAATTTTTACAGATTCACGATTTTTTCGAAAAGTGGGTTCAAAATGAGTTTTCTAGATTTGATTGATAAATACAAGTAAACTCGATGAGCTACTTACAGATACATTCCCTTTTGTACAAATTCACGATTTTCTCGAAAAGTGGGTTCAAAATAAGTTTTCTAGGTTTGAATGACAAATGAAAGTAAACTGGATGAGCCACTTGCTGATACATTGCTTTTTGTGTTCGTCCCAATATTGGCAAATTTAGAGCACGGAAAAGTTAAGATTACTCAATTTTTACAAATTCACGATTTTCTCGGAAAGTGGGTTCAAAATGAGTTTTCTAGGTTTGAATGACAAATAAAAGTAAACTCAATGAGCTACTTACTAATACATTGCTTTTTGTAATCATCCCAATATTGGCAAATTTAAAGCACGAAAAAGTTAAGATTACTCAATTTTTACAAATTCACGATTTTCTCGGAAAGTGGGTTCAAAATGAGTTTTCTAGGTTTGAATGACAAAAGTAAACTCAATGAGCTACTTACTAATACATTGCTTTTTGTAATCATCCCAATATTGGCAAAGTTAGATCACGGAAAAGTTGAGATTACTCAATTCTTACAGATTCAGGAATTTTTCGAAAAGTGGGTTCAAAATAATTTTTCTAGATTTGAATGACATATACAATTAAACTAGATGAGCTACTAACTGATACATTCCCTTTTGTAATCATCGCAATATTGGCAAATTTAGAGCACGGAAAAGTTGAGATTACTCAATTTTTACAGATTCACGATTTTTTCGAAAAGTGGGTTCAAAATGGGTTTTCTAGATTTTAATGATAAATACAAGTAAACTAGATGATCTACTTAAAGATACATTCCCTTTTGTACAAATTCACGATTTTCTCGAAAAGTGGGTTCAAAATATGTTTTCTAGATTTTAATGACAAATACAAATAAACTAAATGAGCTACTAACTGATACATTCCCTTTTGTAATCATCGCAATCTTGGCAAATTTAGAGCACGGAAAAGTTGAGGTTACTCAATTTTTACAAATTCACGGTTTTCTCGAAAAGTGGGTTCAAAATGAAATTTCTAGGTTTGAATGACACATGAAAGTAAACTAGATGAGCTACTAACTGATATCTTCCCTTTTGTAATCGTCCCAATATTGGCAAGGTTAGAACACGGAATAGTAAAGATTACTCAATTTTTCCAAATTCACAATTTTCTCGAAAAGTGGGTTCAAAATGAGTTTTCTAGATTTGAATGACAAATACAAGTAAACTAGATGAGCTTCTAACTGATACATTCCCTTTTGTAATCATGGCAATATTGGCAAATTTAGAGCACGGAAAAGTTGAGATTACTCAATTTTTACAGATTCACGATTTTTTCGAAAAGTGGGTTCAAAATGAGTTTTCTAGATTTGAGTGATAAATACAAGTAAACTAGATGAGCTTATTACAGATACATTCCCTTTTGTACAAATTCACGATTTTCTCAAAAAGTGGGTTCAAAATGAGTTTTCTAGGTTTGAATGACAAATGTAAGTAAACTGGATGCGCTACTAACTGAGACATTACTTTTTTAAATCGTGCCAATATTGGCAAAGTTAGAGCACGGAAAAGTTAGGAATACTGAATTTTTACAAATTCACGATTTTTTTGGAAAGTGGGTTCAAAATGAGTTTTCTAGGTTTCAATGACAAAAGTAAGTAAACCAGATGAGCTACTAACTGAGACATTATTTTTTTAAATCGTGCCAATATTGGCGAAGTTAGAACACGGAAAAGTTGAGAATACTGAATTTTTACAAATTCACGATTTTCTCGAAAAGTGGGTTCAAAATTAGTTTTCTAGATTTGAATGACAAATACAAGTTAACTAGATGAGCTACTTACTGATACATTCCCTTTTGTAATCATCCCAATATTGGCAAAGTAAGCGCACGGAAAAGTTGAGATTACTCGGTTGTCAAATTTACAATTTTCTCGAAAAGTGGGTTCAAAATGAGTTGTCTAGGTTTGAATGACAAATGAAAGTAAACTCGATGAGCTACTTTCTGATACATTGCTTTTTGTAATCATCCCAATATTGGCAAAGTTCAGATTACTCAATTTTAACAAATTCACGATTTTCTCGAAAAGTGGGTTCAAAATGAGTTTTCTAGGTTTGAATGACAAATGAAAGTAAACTGGATGATCTACTAACTGATACATTGCTCTTTGTGATCATCCCAATATTGGCAAAGTTAGAGTACGGAATAGTTAAGATTACTCAAGTTTTACAAATTCACGATTTTCTCGAGAAGTGGATTTAAAATGAGTTTTCTAGATTTGAATGAATTAAATACAAGTAAACTGGATGAGCTACTAACTGATACATTCCCTTTTTTAATCATCGCAATATTGGCAAATTTAGAGCACGGAAAAGTTGAGATTACTCAATTTTTACAGATTCACGATTTTTTCGAAAAGTGGGTTCAAAATGAGTTTTCTAGATTTGAATGATAAATACAAGTTAACTAGATGAGCTAATTACAGATTCATTCCCTTTTGTACAAATTCACGATTTTCTCAATAAGTGGGTTCAAAATTAGTTTTCTACATTTGAATGACAAATACAAGTAAACTAGATGAGCTACTAACTAATACATTTCCTTTTCAAATCATCTCAATATTGGCAAATTTAGAGCAAGGAAAAGTTGAGGTTACTCAACATTTCCAAATTCACAATTTTCTCGAAAAGTGGGTTCAAAATGAGTTTTCTAGGATTAAATGACAGAAGTAGGTAAAACGGGTGAGCTAGTAACTAAGACATTGCTTTTTTTAATCATCCCAATATTGGCAAAGTTAGAACACGGAATAGTTAAGATTATTCAATTTTTACAAATTCACAATTTTCTCGAAAAGTGGGTTCAAAATGAGTTTTCTAGATTTGAATGACAAATACAAGTAAACTAGATGAGCTACTAATTGATACATTTCCTTTTGTAATCATCTCAATATTAGCAAATTTAGAGCACGGAAAAGTTGAGATTACTCAATTTTTACAAATTCACGGTTTTCTCGAAAAGTGGGTTCAAAATGAGTTTTCTAGGTTTGAATGACAAATAAAAGTAAACTCGATGAGCTACTTACTGATACATTGCTCTTTGTAATCATCCCAATATTGGCAAAGTTAGAACACGGAATAGTTAAGATTACTCAATTTTTACAAATTCACATTTTTTTCGAAAAGTGGGTTCAAAATGAGTTTTCTAGATTTGAATGACAAATACAAGTAAACTAGATGAGCTAAATTTAGAGCACGGAAAAGTTGAGATTACTCAATTTTTACAAATTCACGGTTTTCTCGAAAAGTGGGTTCAAAATGAGTTTTCTAGGTTTGAATGACAAATACAAGTAAACTAGATGAGCTACTAACTGATACATTTCCTTTTGTAATCATCTCAATATTGGCAAATTTATAGCACGGAAAAGTTAAGATTACTCAATTTTTACAAATTCACGATTTTCTCGGAAAGTGGGTTCAAAATAATTTTTCTAGATTTGAATGACAAATACAAGTAAACTAGATGAGCTACTAACTGATACCTTCCCTTTTGTAATCATCCCAATATTGGCAAATTTAGAGCACGGAAAAGTTGAGATTACTCAATTTTTACAAATTCATGATTTTCTCAAAAAGTGGGTTCAAAATGAGTTTTCTAGATTTGAATGACAAATACAAGTAAACTAGATGAGCTACTTACAGATACATTCCCTTTTGTACAAATTCACGATTTTCTCAATAAGTGGGTTCAAAATTAGTTTTCTACATTTGAATGACAAATACAAGTAAACTAGATGAGCTACTAACTGATACATTTCCTTTTGTAATCATCACAATATTGGCAAATTTAGAGCACGGAAAAGTTGAGATTACTCAATTTTTATAAATCCACGGTTTTTTCGAAAAGTGGGTTCTAAATGAGTTTTCTAGGTTTGAATGACATATAGAAGTAAACTAGATGAGCTACTAACTGATACATTTCCTTTTGTAATCATCTCAATATTGGCAAATTTAGAGCACGGAAAAGTTAAGATTACTAAATTTTTACATATTCACGATTTTCTCGGAAAGTGGGTTTAAAATAATTTTTCTAGATTTGAATGACAAATACAAGTAAACTAGATGAGCTACTAACTGATACATTCCCTTTTGTAATCATCCCAATATTGGCAAATTTAGAGCACGGAAAAGTTAAGATTACTCAATTTTTACAAATTCACGATTTTATCAAAAAGTGGGTTAAAAATAATTTTTCTAGATTTGAATGACAAATACAAGTAAACTAGATGAGCTACTAACTGATACATTCCCTTTTGTAATCATCTCAATATTGGCAAATTTAGAGCACGGAAAAGTTAAGATTACTCAATTTTTACAAATTCACATTTTTTTTTGGAAAGTGGGTTCAACATGAGTTTTTTAGGTTTGAATGACAAATGAAAGTTTAATCGATGAGCTCCTAACTGATAGACTCCCTTTTGTAGCCATCCAAATATTGGCAAAGTTGGAGCACCGAAAAGTTGATATTACTCAATTTTTACAAATTCACGATTTTCTCGAAAAGTAAGTTCAACATGAGTTTTCTTCGTTTGAATGACATATACAAGTAAACTCAATGAGCTACTTACTGATACATAGCTTTTTGTATCATCCCAATATTGGCAAAGTTAGAGCACGGAAAAGTTAAGATTACTAAATTTTTACAAATTCACGATTTTCTCGAACAGTGGGTTCAAAATTAGTTTTCTAGGTTTGAATGACATATAGAAGTAAACTAGATGAGCTACTACTTGATACATTCCCTTTTGTAATCATCCCAATATTGGCAAATTTAGAGCACGAAAAAGTTAAGATTACTCAATTTTTACAAATTCACGATTTTCTCGAAAAGTGGGTTCAAAATGAGTTTTCTAGGTTTGAATGACAAATGAAAGTAAACTGGATGAGCTTCTTACTGATACATTGCTTTTTGTGTTCGTCCCAATATTGGCAAATTTAGAGCACCGAAAAGTTGAGATTACTCAATTTTTACAAATTCACGATTTTCTCGAAAAGTGGGTTCAAAAAGAGTTTTCTAGGTTTAAATGACAGAATTAAGTAAACCGGGTGAGCTACTAACTAAGACATTGCTTTTTTTAATCGTCCCAATATTGGCAGAGTTAGAGCACGGAAAAGTTGAGAATACTGAATTTTTACAAATTCACGATTATCTCAAAAAGTGGGTTCAAAATGAGTTTTCTAGGTTTGAATGACAAATGTAAGTAAACTGGATGCGCTACTAACTGAGACATTACTTTTTTAAATCGTGCCAATATTGGCAAAGTTAGAGCACGGAAAAGTTAGGAATACTGAATTTTTACAAATTCACGATTTTTTTGGAAACTGGGTTCAAAATGAGTTTTCTAAGTTTTAATGACAAAAGTAGTAAACCAGATGAGCTACTAACTGAGACATTATTTTTTTAAATCGTGCCAATATTGGCGAAGTTAGAACACGGAAAAGTTGAGAATACTGAATTTTTACAAATTTACGATTTTCTCGAAAAGTGGGTTCAAAATGAGTATTCTTAACTTGAATGACAAATGTAAGTAAACTGGATGCGCTACTAACTGAAACATTGCTTTTTTAAATCGTCCCAATATTGGCAAAGTTAGAGCACGGAAAAGTTGAGAATACTGAATTTTCAAAAATTAACGATTTTCTCGAAAAGTGGGTTCAAAATGAGTTTTCTAGGCGTGAATGAAATAAGTAAGTAAACTGGATCGGACTCGCACTCGTTTTTGAGTCTCACCAATCCATATTTTTTTTAATTAATAAGAGAATTGGATTTATAACTGGCGCAGCCAGTAGGATACGACGAAATAATTTAGTGCGTGCAAAACTTTGTGTATAAGCGACCGTTACGGATATCGAATTTAAGGTTGCGTAATAGGCAAAACTTTTTTTTGTATCATTAAATAAATAAATGTGCGAAACTTGTGTCAAGCCACCGCTACAGATATCAAATCTAAGGTTGGCCCGTGATCAAGACTTTTTGTGCTAAAAACAAGTAAAGAAGCTGTAAGCAACTAAAGCCCAAGGCCCTCGAAAAAAAATATAAGGAGCTGTAAGCAACTAAGGCCCAAAGCCCCCAAAAATATATTTTTTTTCGTTTTATCCGCAAAAGAACCTTTCGTGCAGTCAAAAGCGCGACATCGAATCTTGAAGTTCTAAATATATTCTAATCCAAGATGACACTGGAACTATCAGAAACACATCTGACCCAGGCACTTACTATGCTTAGACAGTTGCCCAATTTCGATGGTAACGCTTTGACCCTGAGCACGTTCATACGGAGAGTTGACTACATTCTACAACTCTACCCGACGAGGGACGTCCGTCAACATAGCTTGATGTACGGTACTATAGAGATGCAGCTCACTGGAGAAGCACAGCGAGCGAGTTGCGGGCCGCCCTCATCAGCGAATATAAGGTGCAAACGCCTTATGAGGAGTTACTACGACGGCTATACCATACTACCTTTGGAGGAAACCTTCGTAAGTTTATTGAAGATTTAGAACATAAGTCTTTTATTATAATTAATAAGTTAGAGTTAGAAGGCAATGCCGCCAATACCATTTTATACACAAATGCCATGAATAACACAGTCAAAGAAGTCATTATTAAAAGATTACCAGACAAGCTTTATATGACATTAGCGAAGTTTGATATTTCAACAGTGTCTAATTTGAAACAAGTAGCCCAGAGAGAGGGTCAATATGAAAACAGCTCCACAGAGAAACCCAAAACTAACAATCAAAGTAATTCAGGAAATTCGAATTACAAATCAAACCAAAACAATTCAGGGCAGAATTATTATAAACAAAACCACCAACACAATAATTCAAATCATACCAATTCCCAAAGTAATCAACAGCTTCGAGAAGAATTTCAACAAAATCTTAATCAGGGCAGACAAGAAAATCCCCTTAATTATCAGATTCAGAATCAACCTCAGAATCAAAACCCTGTGGTAAATCAACCCACTAAAAGGCAAAGAGAGAGTTCCAGTGGTCAGAGTAAAATGGAATGGTCCGAAAATTTTCATCAATCAGCCTCGGATCAGATAGCTCAGACAGAACAGTTGGATCAAATGGATCAACCGAATACCTCCAATCAAATCCCTATGTCCAACTAAAAATCAATAACATTCCTTTAAAGTGCGTTATAGATACAGGTTCTTCAATAAATATTATCAACGAAAATTATTTCAATTTTCCAGAAACATCAGAAAATTTAAATGTTCAAACAATAAAAGGAATAATTGAGCTTCATAAAAGCGTATCTTTTGCACCAAGCAAACTTTGCCCCAACCATCAAAAATTTTATTGCCATAAATTTTCATCAACATATGACATACTATTAGGTAGAAAATATCTCAAAGCATGTCAGGCCGTTATTAATTACGAAGAAAATAGTGTAACATTATCAAATCACAAATTCTATTTCAAATATACCAATAAAGAGAAAAAAGAAGAATCAATACCTTATCCTCCCCCAGAGTTCGAATATGAAGCATTCGCACATGAAATAAATAACGGTATCGAGGAAAGAAACGAATTTAGACTTGATCATTTAAATTCAGAGAAATAGAA
Source organism: Drosophila nebulosa (assembly GCA_024703675.1). NCBI lineage: Eukaryota > Metazoa > Arthropoda > Insecta > Diptera > Drosophilidae > Drosophila > Drosophila nebulosa. Next base: position 6,810 of record JANFPS010000223.1, on the reverse strand, counting down.
AGGTTTAAAGAAAATATTGCATGAATTTAGCGATACCGAGTATAGGAAAGGTGAAAATTTGACCTTTACCAGTACAATAAAACACAACATCAAAACTAAGCACGAAGACCCAATTTACAAACAAAATGATAGAACAGGGAATCATTCCAAAATCGAAATCTCCCTATTGTTCACCAATCTGGATCGTACCTAAAAAAGGGGACGTATCGAAGAAACAAAAGTTCCGCCTAGTAATCGACTATCGTAGTCTAAATGAGATTACTGTCGATGACAAGTTCCCAATACCAGTAATGGATGAAATATTAAACAAATTTGGAAAATGTCAATATTTTACAACCATTGACCAAGGGATTCCATCAAATCCAAATGGACCCTAAATCAATCGAAAAAACCGCATTTTCAACTAAACATGGTCATTACGAGTACACACGAATGCCATTTGGGCTAAAAAATGCACCAGCAACATTCCAAAGATGTATGAACAATTTATTAGAAGATTTAATCTATAAAGATTGTTTAATCTACTTAGATGATATTATTGTTTATTCCACCTCATTAGAAGAACATTTGGCATCACTAAAAAGGGTCTTTGCTAAATTGCGCAATGCTAACCTAAAACTACAATTAGATAAATGCGAGTTCTTGAAAAAGGAAACAGAATTTTTAGGTCACGTCATAACATACGAAGGAATCAAACCAAAACCCAGACAAAGTCAAAGCTATTCTAAAATTTCCAGTCCCGAAAACCCGAAGAAATAAAATCATTCTTAGGCTTATGCGGATTCTTCCGTAAATTTATTTCAAATTTTGCACACATTGCAAAGCCTTTAACCCTTGGATTAAAGAAAGAAGCTAAGATTATCATAAACGACCCACATTATATTTCATCCTTTGAAAAATTAAAATGCCTCCTTATGAACGATCCCATACTTGCATATCCCGATTTTAAAAAACCATTTTTTCTAACTACTGATGCTAGCAATATAGCTTTAGGTGCGTTCATCTCACAGGAACATAGACCTATTTCATATGCCAGTAGAACACTAAACGAACATGAACTTAATTATTCAGCCATAGAAAGGAACTACTATCTATCGTATGGGCAACCAAATATTTTAGGCCATACCTCTTCGGTAGACATTTTGAAATCCTAAGTGATCATAAACCCCTTGTCTGGTTGGACAATATCAAAGAACCTAACATGAAATTACAGAGATGGAAAATAAAATTGAACGAATTTGATTACAAAATAAAATACTTACCAGGAAAAGAGAATTATGTGGCAGACGCCCTTTCCAGAATAAAAATAGATGAAAATCTTTTAGGTGAAGAAATAAGCAGTTCTAGAGCTACAGTACATAGCGCTCAAGAAGATAACGAAAACCTCATAGCCATTTCAGAAAAACCTCTGAATTTCTACAATCGTCAAATAGAATTCAATAAATGCAACGAAAATAAAGTCAACGTTACTCACTATTTTCATAAAACGAAGATAGAAATATCATATGTAGAAATGACCAATCAATTTGCTAAAGAAATTATTAAGGAATATTTATGCTCAAAAAATAACGCACTTTATATTCAAAACGACACAGATTTTCAAATACTTCAAGAAGCTTACCTTGAAATAATTAGTCCAGACAGCCAAACAAAAACATTAAGAACCACTTGCAAATTAAAAGACATTCCCACTTATGCAGAATTCAAAGAAATTATTCTTAAAAACCATAAATCATTACTTCATCCAGGTATCACTAAAACTCAAAACTGGTTTAAAGAAAAATACTATTATCCAGACTATCAAAAATTATTTCAAAACTTCATTATGAATGCCACATATGCAATTTATTAAAATCAGAAAACCGAAATACCAAATTATCTTTTGAAACCACCCCAGAGATATTTAACGCTAGAGAAAAATACGTGATGGATTTCTATTTAATCGACAATCAACAATTCTTATCTTGTATAGATATTTATTCAAAGTACGCGTCTTTAGTTGAAGTTAAAAGTCGAGACTGGCTTGAAACAAAAAGGGCAATCATAAAAATCTTTAACGATATGGGTAAACCCTTAGAAATCAAAGCAGATAAGGACTCAGCTTTCATTTGTATAGCACTCCAAAATTGGCTACAATCAGAAAACGTTAATATAAGTATAACATCGAGCAAAAATGGTGTTTCAGACGTAGAAAGATTCCACAGGACTGTAAACGAAAAGCTAAGAGTTATTAATGCAGAATCTAGTAAAGAGGACAAACAAACTTAATTTGAAACTATCCTTTACACATATAACCATAAAACTAAACATCTAACGACAAACAGAACACCAGCGGATATCTTTATTTACGCAGGCACGCCTCTTTATAATACACAAGCTAACAAAGCAAAACAAATCGATAAATTAAATGAAAATAGGAACGATTTTGAAATAAATACACAGTATAAACAAGCCCCTTTAGTTAGATCGAAAACGACTACACCCTTTAAGAAAACAGGTGAAATTATCCAAGTTGACGACAAACATTTTATTGAGACAAACCGAGGTAGACAAACAACACACTACAAATCGAAATTCAAAAAGAAAAAGAAAACTCATCAAAGTAAATATACCAATTAATTTCAGAGATACCAACATTACTATTTCTACTCTTATCAATGCTACCCTCGACGCATAATCAAAGCATTGAAATTAATCCCATAAAGGCATCTAATGGATATCTTGTATTCAAAACAGGAACCATGGATTTACCCTCAGATTTCGAATATCATTATTTAACTGTAAATTTAACCAACCTACAAACCACTTACAACAACTTGGTTGAGCAATCAGAACCATATAAGAACATAGTCCACATTCACTATTTAGTCGAAAAATTAAATCGCGAAATGAACGGCATAAAAATAAAGAGAAATAAACGAGGACTTATTAACATAACAGGCACAGCACATAAATATCTTTTCGGCACCTTAGACCAATACGATAAAGAAGAACTTGAACAAAAAATTGATAGTCTCTCAGCAAATAGCGCCCAAAAAATGAACTTAATCATATCATTGAAGCAGTCAACAAAAATATAGAACTCTTAAATAACCTTACTATTCAACAGGATGCAGACAAAAAATTAAATATTCTAATGTTCAACTTAGAGCATTTTACAGAATACATAGAAGACATAGAGTTAGGAATGCAGTTGACAAGACTAGGAATATTTAATCCAAAACTTTTAAACCATCAAGAAATATTTAACATAAATACAGAAAAACTTTTAAACATAAAAACATCTACTTGGTTAAAATCAGACACAAATGAAATATTAATAATTTCGCATATACCTAGACAAATATCTAAAACATCGCTATTCAAAATTATATCCTATCCAGATGAAAATAATAACACTTTAACAGAAAACATTCAAGAAACTTACTATATTCAAAATAATAAAATTTATGCAAAATCAACCAAAAAACAAGAAATAAATGAGTGTATAGTTGGCATTATTACACAAAAACCAGCAGAATGCAAATACACAAAGATGTTCAAGACCAATTCAATTAGTTATGTAGAACCCAATATTATTGTAACTTGGAACTTACCCAAGACAAACTTAAAACAAAATTGTAACCAAAATAAAATATTCATAGAAGGAAATAATATAAAAAAAATATACGACTGTGCTATGCAGTTAAATGAAATATCAATAGTAAATACATTACAAGACTATACCCAAAATATTTATGTAACCAACAATGTAACAAAACTAGAACCAATCTCTTTTATCCAAGCTAAACAAATCATTTCCGAAAAAACTGCGTATAACAAAATATTTAACATCATAACTACCACAACATTTATAATTACACTAATAAGTTTAACCCTATATCTTATCTATTAATTTAAGTCAATATCAAAAAAATAATTATTACACAAACTAAGAATGAAACTTTGTACAATCAAGTGACTCAGCTTTTGACAATCCCGCTTTACATGAATTGTCCCCATCCCAAGAAATTTCACTTGCAACACAGCAAGCACTTCCAACTCTATACCCTGTATTTCCCGCCTGAGTACAGGCTATTTTCTACGTGTTGGGGGAGTAATATATCCGCCACTCCATCCACTCACACCACTCTGCAACCGAGACTAAACAAAAATCCTATAAACAAATGTCCCCAAAAAATCTTCTAAGCGTGAGAACGCTTAGTACGCCAAAATCAATAAGCCAATCAAAATCCAGATCCCTTGTCACCAGATCAAAAGCTCCCAATACTAATATCAAAAGCTTTCTAACCGAACTTTAATCATATCTGTATGAATAATCATAAGTCAGTTCTTAAGACGCTTTGTTTCAATAAAGATCGTTTTTGAGTCTCACCAATCCATATTTTTTTTAATTAATAAGAGAATTGGATTTATACATATATACAAGTAAACTCAATGAGCTACTTACTGATACATAGCTTTTTGTATCATCCCAATATTGGCTAAGTTAGAGCACGGAATAGTTAAGATTACTAAATTTTTGCAAATTCACAATTTTCTCCAAAAGTGGGTTCAAAATGAGTTTTCTAGATTTGAATGACAAATACAAGTAAACTAGATGAGCTACTAACTGTACATTCTTTTGTAATCATCCCAATATTGGCAAATTTACAGCACGGAAAAGTTAGAATTATCAATTTTTACAAATTCACGATTTTCTCGAAAAGTGTGGTTCAAAATGAGTTATTCTAGATTTGAATGACAAATAAAGTAAACTAGATGAGCTACTTTACTGATACATTGCTTTTGTATCATCCCAATATTGGCAAGTTAGAACACGGAAAAGTTAAGATTACTAAATTTTGGCAAATAACGATTTTCTCGAAAAGTGGGTTCAAAATGAGTTTTCTAGGTTTGAATGACAAATAAAAGTAAACTGGATGAGCTACTTACTGATACATTCCCTTTTGTAATCATCCCAATATTGGCAAAGTTAGAGCACGGAAAAGTTGAGATTACTCAGTTTTTACAAATTCACAATTTTCTCGAAAAGTGGTTTCAAAATGAGTTTTCTAGGTTTGAATGACAAATGAAAGTAAACTCGATGAGCTACTTACTGATACATTGCTTTTAGTAATCATCCCAATATTGGCAAAGTTAGACCTCGGAAAAGTTAAGACTACTCAATTTTTGCAGATTCACGATTTTTTCGAAAAGTGGGTTCAAAATGAGTTTTCTAGATTTGAATGACAAATACAATTAAACTAGATGAGCTACTTACTGATAAATTCCCTTTTGTAATCATCCCATTATTGGCAAATTTAGAGCACGGAAAAGTTGAGATTACTCAATTTTTACAAATTCACGATTTTGTCGAAAAGCGGGCTCAAAATGAGTTTTCTAGGTTTAAATGACAAATGAAAGTAAAATGGATATACTACTTACTGATACATTGCTATTTGTGTTCGCCCCAATATTGGCTAAGTTAAAGCACGGAAAAGTTGAGATTACTAAATTTTTACAAATTCACGATTTTCTCGAAAAGTGGTTTTCAAAATGAGTTTTCTAGGTTTGAATGACAAATGAAAGTAAACTCGATGAGCTACTTACTGATACATTGCTCTTTGTAATCATCCCACTGTTGGCAAAAATAGAACACGGAATAGTTAAGATTACTCAATTTTTACAAATTCACAATTTTCTCGAAAAGTGGGTTCAAAATGAGTTTTCTAGATTTGAATGACAAATACAAGTAAACTAGATGAGCTACTAACTGATACATTCCCTTTTGTAATCATTCCAATATTGGCGAATTTAGAGCACGGAAAAGTTAAGATTACTCAAATTTTACAAAATCACGATTTTCTCGAAAACTGGGTTCAAAATGAGTTTTCTAGGTTTGAATGACAAATGAAATTAAACTCGATTAGCTACTTACTGATACATTGCTTTTTGTTATCATCCCAATATTGGCAAAGTTACAGCACGGAAAAGTTGAGATTACTCAATTTTTACAAATTCACCATTTTCTCGAAAAGCGGGTTCAAAATGAGTTTTCTAGGTTTGAATGACAAATACAAGCAAACTATATGAGCTGCTTACTGATAAATAGCTTTTTGTCATCATCCCAATATTGGCAAAGTTAGAGCACGGAAAAGTTTAGATTACTCAATTTTTACACATTCACAATTTTCTCGAAAAGTGGGTTCAAAATGAGTTTTCTAGGTTTGAATGACAAACTCGATGAGCTACTTACTGATACATTGCTTTTTGTAATCATCCCACTATTGGCAAAGTTAGAGCACGGAAAAGTTGAGATTACTCAATTTTTACATATTCACGATTTTCTCGAAAAGTGGGTTCAAAATGAGTTTTCTAGGTTTGAATGACAAATAAAAGGAAACTCATTGAGCTACTAACTGATACAAAGTTTTTTGTAATAATCTCAATATTGGCAAAGTTAGAGCATGGAAAAGTTAAGATTACTCAATTTTTACAAATTCAAGATTTTCTCGAAAAGTGGGTTCAAAATGAGATTTCTAGATTTGAATGACAAATACAAGTAAACTTGATGAGCTACTAACTGATAATTCCCTTTTGTAATCATCCCATATTGGCAAATTTAGAGCACGGAAAAGTTGAGATTACTCAATTTTTACAAATTCACGATTTCTTCGAAAGTGGATTCAAATGAGTTTTCTGGTTTAATGGCAAATGAGTAAACTGATGAGCTACTTACTGATACATTGCGTTTTGTGTTCGTCCCAATATTGGCTAAGTTAGAGCACGGAAAAGTTGAGACTACTCAATTTTTACAGATTCACGATT
>JANFPS010000222.1:0-25143 GCA_024703675.1 Drosophila nebulosa | reverse complement strand
TCCCATGGCTTTTAAATAAAAAAAAATTATAAAAAACGAAAAAGGGAATAATATTCGTTCAGCAAATTTATGGACACTCGAGAATTTGGGCGTTGGGGTACTTACAAAAAAAAAATTAATTAGTGTCAAACCCCCCGCGAGTGACAAGTTTATGAAGATAGAAAAAAAAAAAAAAATGACAGGTTTTGGCCACCAGTGGGCTTCCCACCCAAGGATTCTCCCGATGAGGATTTTGAGTCTCCTCACCTAAAAAGCCCCTTTTTAGGACTAAAAGGGTAAGGAGATCTCCCCAACCATAGTGGGCATCACAAAGAAAACCCTGCGACAATTAAAATCGAAAATTTCAAAAATTGAAAATAGGCAAATGAAATTGTGAATTGAAAAAAAAACACACAAATATGAAAAAAAGAACAAATATATAAGGAATTAAACACATTAACGACAAAAATGGTACAAAAAACACTTATTTTTCCCTTTTTTTTCATCTTTACAACACTATCTTCTTTGGGAAAATTTTGGAAAACTTTAAAAAAAGGAAAAACTACCAAACTACACTTTTATACTTGGAAAAAAGAAAATACTTCACATTAACTTTCCCATACATAAATAACGGGAGAGGAAAAAGTTCCTTTTGAAAGTGTAATTTGATTTTATTTCCGGCAAAAATTTAAAACCCACATTTTTGAAAAAAAAATTTTTAAAGAAAAAACTAAAATCATACCCCAATTTTTTTTTAAAAAAAAAAAATTATATTTTCCCCCTCGGTCATTAAAAAAATATCCTTATGCAATAGGGACTTTTTTTTGGGGAATCCCAGGCAGTAAACCCTGCTTCGCAGCACCAAAATTAATTCTGATTTCTCCTCGAAAAAGACCAAATAAACCAAACTACGAATTCGGCAGATTTTAACAGTGTCATTAAAAACCCCCAAATTACGTTTGCCGAGCAGCATTAGTCGCAAGAATTACGTAGCGATCAGAGAAGACTTTTAATCGCCACAAGTAGGGGGTGCCCGTGTTCACAAAATTTTGGGGATGTGTGGCAGAAAGAGCCGATAAAAAAAAATTAGAAGGTCGGTTTTCAAGAAAATTTGCCATGTGATACCGACCTTACATATGAGCTTGATAGTAGTTTGATTAGCGTGTCAGTTCTAGGATAAAGCACGACGTTTAAAAAAGCACTATAATAAGCGAAAGCAAAAGGGGGGACGAGTCTTCGATCGGGGGGGGGGGGCGTTGATGGGGGAAGCGTCGACCCGCGAAATTTTTATTTCATAAACTTCACAAACTTGCTTCCTGAAATTCAACATGAGCTGTTGTATAAGCCTATTCGCAGCATGGCGGAATAAGGAATTTGGGGCTCCCCAAGTGCCGCAACTAGTTTAGTGTGTTGGGGGTTTCGAAGAGCCCGGGCATATAGATACCCAAAATTGTTCGTCAAGACGATTTTTTTTTTTAAACTTTTTTGGGAAAACAGACCATATTTTCCCCAAAAATAAAGTGGACGCAATAAATGATCAATCAGAAGTACGAACACCGAATAATTCCTTATTCTATCTACCAACTAAATCGGGAAATTAGGCAATAAAAACACACACCAAAAAAGTCAGCCCAAATAAGAGGATCTACGCCCCATGCGGGTTACATACTTTATTTGCAAAACTGCAGCTGGTTTTTTAGATGGGGGGCCATATAAACTCCTAGGTAATTCATTGCGAACACTATTTTTAAGGTGGATTTTTAAGGGGGGGCCGTGGAACTTCAGATGGGAATCAGGAAACTGTATAAGCTTCTGCCGGGGCTAACCTAGTAAAACTTAAGCCATGTGTTTTCATTTGCTTACGTTGCACTTACCTGCGATTGCCTGTTAATTTACGGCTGATCGGATTTTATATTTGCTGGAATACTTATATGTTTAAGTGTGTGGTCACAATAATTAATTTGGATATATAAGAGCGAAAGCCTGACATTAGGTCAAGACAGCAAAAGTACTTAGATTTCCCGTTGGTCTAGAAGTCTCAATTCTTGGGAGCGCAAAATTTTTCAGATGTGATTTTTTTTAATTTTCGATAATTCTAATTTCCCTTTTTTCTGTCGTTTTTGGGAAGGATTTTTTCGGACCAAGAAAGTGTGAACTATTGTATTCGAGTACAGATGGTTCTAAAAATTTTTAGGGGGTTAGGGTTTTATTTTTGATTTTAAGTTTTTTTTGGAAAGGTTTTTTTCTCAAAATTTAGATAGCACTACGTTTTCGGGGGTTTTTAGAAAAATTTTCGTAATTTGAAAGAGATTCTATACTATTTATTGTATGGGTTAATTGATCGGAATTAGTCGTATTTAAAAGACGAATAAATACATTTTTTGGATGCTGAATTGTATATGCAACAAAAAGCCCTTGTGTAATTCCCATTTGGAAAAATTGTTCTGCGAATTTTATTTTCTATTTTTCTAATCCTATATGTAAATGGAAAGAAATTGTGTTTTTTGGGTTTGTGGGGTTTTCAAAAATTAAGACCCCAAAGCATGGGAAAAATGGAATAATTTAAATCCAAACCATTACACCTTAGAGTTTCATACAACTAAATATATAATTTCCCAACACAAATTTCAGCAGTGGGGTAAAAATATCCCCATTGCTTATGAAAAAATTCAATCGTCAGCTAGATTTAAATCAAAAACAAGAGGTCGTAATATTTGTCCTGAATAATAGGGCTTAAACTTTTAAAAAAAAATTTTTTTTCTTTTTTGGGGGGGGTCAACTTTTTAACCTGAAAATACTTTTGATATTTAAAATTAATTATAATTAAAAAGAAAAAAAAATATTTTTTTTTAATGAAATATTTTGGTTTGGGAAAGTGGAAAAGTCGAAGAGTCCTTTTGATAACATTCAAGTTATTAATATAAACATTGTTAGTATTAGGTTGTATTTGAGTTAGTGATTTTAAAGCAGCGGTTTCCCGCATCGGCTTGATTTAGTTGAACTTAAAATATAAACCGAATTGGGGCATTGACGTTTAACAGTCCGTTTGCTTTGCTTCGCATCAATGCGAAGTTGTTCCTCAATATTTTGTAAGTGCTCTATGTCCCGTTGTAAAGTAATTGCCGCTACTTTTATCAGTTTTGGTTGAGTTTGCCCGCCAATGGCGGTGCCGGTGCAGGTCATCGCACAGGCCACTGCTGTTTCATTTGTAAAAGTGCAGGCTTGTGTCCTGCTCAGTTGATTTGGGGGTTTTTTCTGTTCTTTGTCATTTCATTTTTGTTTTGTTTGGTCTCCACATGTTTCTAAAGGCTATATAATTAATATCTGGCCCTTTCCCAAAAGGGCAAAAAAAGAATTGTTTTTTTCGAGTTAGAAGGGGGGGGGGCTTTATTCTTTTGAATGAAAACTAAAAAATGATAAAAAAATCTTTTTAGCAACATTTAAGGGTAAATTTTTTGAGCCCTTCAGTGGCGTGATCGATATTGATACGATTTGATTGGCCCGAATTTTAATGTTGAATTAGCGTTCTCACGCTTTTGGTTTTTAGGAGAACAATTATTATTTCAAGTGTTCAATTATTTATGAATAAAATGGATTTGAGTGGCCTGTGTTTTAATTATGAGTTAGCGTACACACGCTTTGATTTTGAGGCGGACAGTTCAAGTGTCCAAGTGTTTATAAAAAAGCGGATGTTTACTTTAAAGTTATACATTTTAGGGGCGAAAAATTTATAAGTTATTGGGTTTTGAGGTTGGATATATGAGTATTTTATACTTTATGTGGTCAGAAAACGACTTCTTCTCTGGATTAAAAATTGACCAATGTTATAATACCCTCTGCATGGGTATAGTGTTTCGAGCCGTTATACCGTTATATTCCGTTAAGAAAAGGGTTTTTGATGCACTGAGACAGAAGGACGACACTGACGCATTTAGGTATATGAACTCGGTTTCCAAGTGTGATTAAGAATATCCGATACCCTTCTTTTACTGCGTTGCAAACGTCAGTCCTACCATAGGTCAAGATAAATACATTTAATTTTGCTATGGAGTTCCCTTAAAAATATATGGAAGTAATGTTTTGGTTAATATATACTCTTTTTCTTCTTTTGCACTATGTTTTAAATTAACTACACATGGTTAGACTTACCATTCCAAGATCTAAAATTTTGTTCAAACGAATCAATAATGCCATGGAAACCAGGAACTTTGTCTAACTCGGTAATATTATCCCAGTTTTGCTCGGTAATCCACCCTATAATAAAAGCGTTAAAACATATAATATTATAATTATTTAAAAAATTCACATGGTGCCGATTTAGGAGCCTGTCCTTGTTTATCCATTACTATACCGCCTTTAAGAATAAAATTCATATTCTTCCTCCACAAGTTTACCGGCATTTGAAAGAATTCTGGCCGACATATGTATGGAAAATAAGAGCTTATGTTTTTCAAACAAACCGCGACATGTGTTTCTATATACCGAGTACGTGTGATAATCATTTATATTTTGAATTCGTTCGTGAACCAGCTGATTTCGAGGGCTCCGTTCAATAGACTGTGTGAAGAGTAATATGTATGCCGCCAACGAAAAGACGTACATTGGATCTATTTTTGACATATCCATTGGCAGGAAAAATAAAATCGCCGCCCGCTCTGATGCTGGCTTATATTCCTGACGAGCAGCATCTATTTCGACTTCTGTTACCTCCGCAATACTTAAAGATTCTTTTACTAAAACAGACGTCTGGCGAGACTTTTGCAAAGTGGAGAATAATTCATCATCATCATCCAATAGAGATCCGCGGCTTTCATTAAGTAATCGAAGTATTTCGTTGTCGAGATCAATAAGTGTTCGTTTGTTGCGCGCTATGGTCATTACAAGCTCATCTTTCTGCTCTTCTAAAGCTGGTTTTTCTTTGCGCACAATTATACCTAATAACTGGGCCTCTAATCCATCTTGTTTTAACGCGAAATTGACTAAAGTTGTCTTTGAAGATATTTCGGGAGGATAATGGGGGTTTGATATTTTGGTTGTAATATAAAGTCTAAACTTATTATTATATGTTATGTACTTGTCGTTAAATTTTATTAATTTCTCACTGCCCTGAATCGTGAAACTTCGGCGTAAAATTGGATTTATAGCCTGATCTAAGGATTCTCCTACATTTTGTAATAAAACTGGTACGCCATCTTTGATAGACTTTTCTATTTGCCTCAGGTAATCAGTCCTAGATCGATTACTATGAGCCCGTTATGTTCCTCCATGTTCTTTATCCAGTTGTTAGCCTGCATTTGTGGATCTATAATAAGCGGCCATCGACTTCCTAGAGTAACTAGAACACCATTCTCAGTGCTTAAGTCATCAGCTGGCAATCCCTGAATATTCCATTCTCTAATTGAAACAGCATTACTGAGAAAATGTGTTATTTTCAACTCTGATGTGGCAGGTATAAGTAAATCCTTAATAAGTTGGGACCACATTGTTATAAGTTTGTCTCTATATTTAGTGTCAAAAGCCCCCAGATATGACATAAAAGCGATTGACAATAAGCAGTCACCGGGAAGCTTTTCAAATGAAAGATCCAGAGAAGCTACAGTCTCAATCCAACGTTCTCTTTCTCCGGAAAGGGATTCTACTAGTATAATGGCCCTATCCAATTGTTTTCGTAATCTTTTCTTCTTTTGCTCGCAATTTATTCAACAAATCCGTTTTTTCATTAAGTTGTCGGTAAAGTTTTTCAATAACCATTTGAAGTTCTTTCAATTTTTTTTTGCTGCTGCTAATGCTGATTGCTTCTCTTCTAGTGATCTCATAGCATTGTCTAGCTTTTCTTGCTTTGGAGCGACAATGCGATATACTTTACCATAATTTTCTATAGCCATAATCCATTGCATTAGAGATTTGCAAGCAACAGACACTACGGCTACTTTATCTGGCTCCAGTTCTGGATTTTTCGTATACATAGCTATTCGTTTTAATGTTTTGTCTGATATATGATCACGCTCAAAGTTTTTTAAGTCGTTTAAGAAAGTGGACTCACTAAGTACCTTTTTAGCATTTTCCCAAGTTGGATCCTTGCCAAGAAGTATTAATATAGCTTCCATCACTTTTTCTATTTTCATAGGTGGTCTCCCGTAGGATTTCACTTCAGCGATGTCCTTCTTATTCAACAGCGTCCAACGCTTTAACAGCAGCATCAATCATTGGCATAACTACTTCCAAATCGGCACGAGCGGTTGCTGCTAAATCGAGACAAATAATTTCTTCGCGTTTTATAACCACGGCTTCGGCATCAACTTTTTCCTTTTGCTCAGTAGCCTCATACTTCTGTATTTCAATCATGGAAATAAATTCTTCGCATTCTTTTGCAAGGACCTTAACTAATTCGGAACTAGTTTTTAACTCTTCTGTCATTAATGAGACTTTTTCCTGTGTCTCCGCTATTTTCGAAAGACCATTTCGTAATCTATTTGCTGCAGTAGCCACTTCTAAGCGCTTTTTCTCCAGAAGATGTTTAAAACCGCTGACAAGCTGCAAATAATTTGGAGATGTCACATAGTTGTATCGCTTGACTTCTGCTAACATTAAATCTGCTACTTTTGCAACACTTGAATGTATTATTGAAAAGGCCAATGCAATTTCTCGATGAAGCACACTTTCTGTTGTCATAACCAAACTATCACGATGTTTCTCAGTCTCTTTGCCGGGTACCAAAACATTTAGTTGAAAACCTTGCAGAAAATGGGACGCTACTTCTAGTAAAGCTTCTTGTGGCCACAATCTAAACCAATTTGGTGTTGTAGCGCTTAGTAGCGCAGGATATTGTCGTATGTTATTTCGGAAACTTTCCCCGATTGGGCTAAAGCACAATGCAATATGCATAAAATCACGAACATTATGCATAAAAAATAAATAAAGTGCTTCAGTTGTTAGAACGATTCCAGACTTATTAGCGGGACGCTCCAAGTGTGACTTTAATTCGTCAAATTCATCAGATTTAAACAGATTTATTTCTCCTGTACTTAACATACTGTTAATTATTTCCAAAAATAAAATTTCGGCGATCTGTTCGTTACTAAAAATAAAAATAGTTACACGTTGTTTTATTCCTGTCAATTTGTATAAATGTTTTAGATCTTCCCGTAAGTCCATCATTTTGTATTTCTTTGTAACATCGATCTGAAATATGCTCATTTCGTAAATAAATGCTGCTAGTTTTGACTTGACGCCCCGATCCTCCAATACCCATATTAAGCATATGTCCGCGCGGCTGCGATATAACCCGCAATATTCGAATCAGATGCTCGATTGCCTCTTTAAAAAATACTAGATTCATTCGCGTAATTCCTGGAAAATTGTTATACTCATTTAATTGGTGTATCATATACGCACGTAAAGTATCCATTTGTAAATATTCATAAAATCCTTGTGGATGTGCAAAGTCTCCGAAAAGCGGTTGCGCTTTGAAGGGAAGGAAAATTGTTTACTCATTTAATTGGTGTATCATATACGCACGTAAAGTATCCATTTGTAAATATTCATAAAATCCTTGTGGATGTGCAAAGTCTCCGAAAAGCGGTGGCAGCTTTGAAGGGCAGACATTGTGAAATGTTACTTCAAAATGCTTTCCCAATGTTTCGTTCAGTGTATTCAGAAACCAAGCTTGGTCGACGTCATCAACAAGACGATCGCTGAATACTCTGCAACTTTCGTGTATCCAAAGTCGTAAAAACAAAATTTTTTTTGTTTGTAATTCATGTGCGCTTCTAAGTAGGCCTTGAAATACTTTTGATATATCTCTCATATTAAAAAGGTAATGGGATTTGTTTGGAGTAGGTAGCATTTTGTTAATAGCGGCTACGTAAAGGGAAATAGTGCATTGTGTAAGAGGTAACCATAATTCCCGGACTTCGTTAGAAAAATTTTCAAGTTTTTGCCTCAACATTGTGCCAAAAATACGGACGATAGTTTCATGAGTAGGAAAAGTTAAATTTAACAAAACAAAATGGCTTTGTGTACGTGATGAAATCACTTGACGACCCCCACCTGGAGGTCCCATAGCTGCTATCAATAACGTGTTCTGTACATAAATCTTTTGCTGAGTCTTTCGGTTGAACCAATATTTATAATCAATCCATTGTCTTATTAACTCAAGAGATGGTTCGAACCATAAATATCCTTAGCAGGCATGTTGAAGTCATCCATAAAGCAAATCATACGCTCTCCACAAATTGGAATAAATTGTGTTTTGGTACGCTTTTCTGTTCTATTTTCGATGGACTCTTGAAGTCCACCAGCAGTAGTTTGTGCAGATATGTTTATTGAAAGAATACAGTATTTATTTTTATCACATGCCTCCATGACACTTACTGCAGTCGACGTTTTCCCAGTACCAACATTTCCAACGAGCAATACTGGATGCTCTTCAGCGAGAAGTTTTGATACTAAATACTCGTAACGGACTGTATCAACAGTAGGCACCATAATTTTATAAAAAGGTAACCTGTAGAAGAAAAATTTTATTGTATTTCATATCAAATCCATAGAGCAGGACTAACTTTGTCGGCGATAAATTAAAACCAAATTTAAATGTTTAATTTTTTTTAAACTAAACACCTCAGCGCCCTAGCGATCGACTTCAGGACCTTTGATTCTCCAGTTATAAAGCTTTAATGGAAATAACATGGCTATTTTTATACCCTGTACCAACGGGTTAAATGGGTTTTCGGAGCCCCAAAATGCTAAATAAATTTGTTCCTGAATTTTTTTAGCTTTCTTTTAACTAAGATATTTCCCTGACTAATCTCAGCCATAGCTTCACGATCCCTCTTGGAGACGTTTCTGTTTGATTTGTTTATGTAGTTAATTATAATAAAGTAAGCCTCACCGATACCCTATACCAATAATGCGCCCTTTATTCACCCTTCGTTATGTTTGTTAGATGACAAAGTGTCACATTATATTGGATTTGTATTTTACTCTTATTTTGCAAGGCAGACATATAATGTATATTTTTAATCTAATTTTATGTATTTATTTAAATATTTTGTATTATATTTTTACTTTTTTTTCTATTCCATCTATTATTTTTAAAAACTATTTGGTTGTCGGTGAGACCTTTTTGCTTTTTTTCTCTTCATGAAACGTTTTAATTAATATATAGTTTTACCCTATCCTTATGTACTTTTTGCTTTTTACTTTTACTATTTCTAACAAAATATACTGGCTTTAATTTATGCCTTACTTTGTTTCTTAGAAGTACTCTATCTCCTACATTTTAGAATTGTTAATCATTTGTTAATTTTTGTAAGACTTTGCCTTTTCCACCATAAGCTCAGCTCTTTGATACGTTATTTCTAATCTAAATTTCATTCCTTAAAAAATTCATTTAAATTGTAAATGGGATCTACTTTGTGGTGTATTTAATTGAAATCTATTAACTGTATTGTATGGACAACAATCATGCCTTGCTGATGGTGTCGTGTTGAAACAAAATTCAAAAATTATTGGATCCAAACATCCCAATCTGTAGATATATATGAACGCATGTGTTCATTGAATGTTCCGTGACTTCGTTCTATTGTCCCTAATGTCGGATGATGGTATGCGGTAGAAGATTCTTGATTTTCATGTACTTGCACAAGTCTGATATTATCTTGTTCTTATACCCCGTTGTCATGTCCGAAATGAATGTCTTCATTGGACCGTACTTGAGTATGAAATTTTCAAAAAGTGTTTTTGAGACACTATTTTCACTTTTGTTTGCAATTGTGCCAATTGAAAAATCCTGGTAGGTTGCATTATGCATAGCGTTTCATTTCATTATTGAGTAGTTTCTGATCATTTATTTATTTAGTTTCTGATTTTGTAAAATAAAAAATGCGGTAATGGCTCTTTTAACTATATAGGGAATGTAGGCGCACGTGCATGATTAATCCAAGAACCACCCCGACCGATTGTTTTGCTAACCGCAACAAGAAACCCGATTAATACTGAATTGCTTTAAAATGCTTATATCCGGTGTGCAACAAAATTCGCAATTCCTTTTAACACACCAAACATACAAGACAAGTCTATCGTTCCCATTCATAACAGAAATGCGACTGAGTATTTAAATAAAGAAAGCAAGTTGCTTCACCGACCGACCCAGTACCAATGCGCCCTTTATTCACTCTTCATTATCTTTGTTTGATTACTGGCCCCATCTCTTTCTCTCTTTCGCATGCGAAGACCAAACACATATCCGGCTGCAGCCCCCTTGACTCTGCCTGTAAAAACTTGTGCTATTTTGTTACCGATGTTTATGAAATTCAGTTCCCCGATACATATAGTTACCAAATATATGTTAACGAAATTTCAGTAACTTATTTATAATAAATCAATAAAAAAAACCAAAAATAAATACAAAGAAATACAATGGCTTACGCAGGATATAATCAAAAAATATTCTTTGCAGTAAGAAGCTTTACTATATTTTCATAATGACAAGAATTTCCATATTCCAACAAGCCTTTATATAATACGATCGAACGCACATACAAAAACTCAAATCTAACAATAAGTTAGAAAACCTCCAAACGTTTTGCACAATTCAAAGAAATAATTATAAAATAACATAAAGACTTTAAACTTTTAATATCAGAGAAAAATACGTCATGGACTTTCACATAATCGACAATTTACAACTCCTTTCATGCATTGATATTTTCCCTTAATTTGCAACTTTTGTAGAAGAAAAGTCTAGAGATTGGTTAGAAGCCAATAGAGCAATTAGGAAAGTATTCACAGAAATGGACAAACCAATAGAAATATGGTATAGCATTAAAAAATTGGCTACAAGAAGACGGCTACGTCTTATAGTAATAACTATAGGCTAAATTCGTGAGCCCTTCAGTGGCGGGATCGATATTGAAGCGTTTGATGCACCGAATTTTTAATGTGAATAGCGGTCTTCCGCTTTGGTTTTTTAGGAGAACAATTATTATTGCAAGTGTTTAATTGTTTATGAATTAAAAGGATTTGATTTGCCTGTGTTTTAATTATGAGTTAGCATTCACTCACTTTAATTTTGAGGGGGATAATTGTTATTGTGTCCAAGTGTTTATAAAAAAAGCTGATGCTTACTTTAAAGGTTCAGTTGGCTTGGGTAACTCACGCACTTGTTTTCACTATTAATTGTCGCCGCTTCCTGGGCGTTCGCAATTAATATTGGCACCACCGTTTGTTTACAACTAAGGAAATTTTTTAATGGCATACATGCAAACAACAGCTGACTCGAGATCAGTGGTGGCACTCCAATTCCATTAGTGCTTACTCGTCAGTCCTAATCGATACAGAGTCACGGTTTCTCTTTCACTGCCATGAAAAAAGGGCGTTTTATTAAAATTCCATTCACAAGAAGAACAAAAATAAGGAAAATTAATACTTATATATTAATTTGCGTTTTAATCGATCATTGGAATTTTTCAATTGTCCCCAATTAATTTATTAAAAATTTATTTATTTATTTCTCTTAGTTCAAAAAATTACTACAGCTTCTGCTAAGCCTTTTTTTCTCTAATCAATATCATTTTACATTTCCCGAATTACTATATATCCTTATAATTTATAATTAAAACTCATTCCAGCTATCTCTATGTAAGCTACGTTGTCTTTCAGCGGGAGGGTTGCCAATTAATTACAGTCCCTACTGTTAATGCCTATTAACGATATCCTTACCGAGCTGATTCCTAGTACTTTTTTTTGTTGTTTTTCTCGATCCGTAACCGTTCGATACAGTCCACTCGCAATCGCGGTTCGTCATCCGTCGTTGACCGCAATCATTCGGAAACACTTAATACCATGCGTCCCATGCAGTGTAAAGAAGAATCCAAAGCTCTAAGTTCTGGCCAAGAAACTTTCTCGTCCTCTCTTTTCAAAAGATCCAGACCCCCGCCTAAATCGTTGACAGTAAAACGCCTTCCGCATAGTGGGTCGCCTATTACCGTTCTCAGTCTCAGCGAATCACCGTCAGAGCGACTCCACCTCTCCACGAGGGCAGAAGTTTTTATCTCTACTCCGACAGTTCATGTCACTTCTACTGATTCCCCGGTATCACCCGATCCACATCACGACTGCTAAGAGGACAGTCCGTTATGGTCCTCAGCAGTTTCATCGCGGTATGCGACGCTCTGACCATTTTTAAGACTCGCGAAAGTGAGGCTCTCTTTGACCAGGTCCCGCTATATCCCCCCCAAAAAAAAACCCCCCCCCCCCCCCCCCCCCCCCCCCCCCCCCCCCCCCCCCCCCCCCACCACCCCCCCCCCACCTCCCCCAAAACCCCCCCCCCGCCCCCCCCCCCTAAAAAAAAACCCACCCCCCCCCCCCCCCCCCCCCCCCCCCCCCCCCCAAAACACACACAAAAAAAAAAAAAAAACCCCAAAAACCCCCCCACCCCCCCCCAAAACCACCCCCCCCCCCCCCCAAGCCCACACCCCAAAAAAAAAAAAACCCCCCCCCCCCAGTTAATGTATTTAAGGCAACTGATCGCTCTAGACAGGTGGACGCAGAATTGAGCGCTGCCACACCGCCCTTTCGCCAGCATGGAGAGAGCAGTCTATACACATACCCCTGTCAGGCAGCACGAGAATGTATATGTATTCGTGAGTGCGGTACGCTCTTCTGGAAGCGTATTGAACAGTTATCCGCGAAAAATGCTCCAGCCACATCGAACAATCCAACAGTTTCCGGGTCTCTTGTATTGGGTATTCGTCATTCGATGGAGGAACGGCCTCACTGGAGATTTCCGACATTTTTTTACGGCATTTAAAGCACCCCGGTCTGCACCCTTGAAATCTCTCCACCTAACGCGAAGCCTTGAAGCGAGGCACGTGGGCATTATAGAGATGTTCTTCCTTGACCACGAAATATCGTCGGGCAAAAATCTCACCGCGCGAATTAAGATTGAGTCTGTTCGGGTTGAGTGTTAAATCAAGACTGCTTTTATTGCATATAAATCTATTCTGTTTGACTTACATCTAAGTGTTTATAATTTTTTTCTCTGTCATTTTCTGTGACACGCTATGTTTTATTGAACTGTCCACATATCTTGTGACACTCTATGTTTTAGGAATGGTATTGTTTATTTTACATTAGTGAGTGTGACCTCTTGGGTCGGCTGTTATGGTAAGTTGTTGCTAATAGCATAACTCCCTCCCCTCTGATAGTATGAATCTCCTTATTCTGTTTACATTAATGTTTATTATTTTCTTTTGGGTACAGTATATATTATATAAATGGATAAACATATAATAATAATAATAATAATATAAGAACGTGTTAAACTTGCCATTTGTCATTTTCTTTTCGTATTTAAGTTCTGTGATTACTTTAAATGCAAATTATCGATTGTTTACATGATGCAAGTTAATTTGTGTTTTTTATATGTTGATTCAATAGTTCTTTGGATAAAAAAATTTTTTCGTGAAAATTCTAGTTTTTTTCGTTAAAAATATTTCATTAGAATTGAATTTTACAGTTACCGAATTGAATTAGTTACTTCCCTTAAGTATAATATTTCTTTTATCGCAATTTTGATATATTTCGTATTCTTGGCATTGTTTGCTTATAATTGGATCTCGTCATTTCTTGTCGATCTCGTTTATTGTTGAAGTTTTTTTAAATTTGCAATTATTATTAGGGTACAACTTTTACTAATTTTAATTCTTTTAATTTTGTTGGTTTCATATGTAATGTTTTAATCATATTTATTTCTGCAATTAACGATTTTCTTGGTCTATTTTGTTATAATCAATATTTCGGTATGAATAATTAACTTAACATCTATGGTATAAATGATTTTGATTTTAAAATTGCGAGTATGATTGCACATTATTTTACATTTAAATGCCCATACGGATTAGCTGTAATTATAAAAATCAATGCAATTATTTTTATTTCCTCTTCTGATAAAATTTCTGGTACATTATATTAATTTTTGCTGATGCTATGTTCCCTGATATAATTTATTTTGAGTTCTATATTTTTTAATTCCCATTTGTTCTTATGAAGTATTTTCATTGCTTTTTCTGATTTTGATTGTCATGCTTGTAAGTATGTCCCTTGATTATTGTTCTGTCTTGTTAATTGTCTGCTAGTTGTGTATTGTTTTTTATTAAATGTGTATTTATAACAGATTTGTTGGTTCTGTCTTGTAATAAATATTATGGTTGTTTTGGTCAACAATGTTAAGGTGGTCTAAAATATCTGTTCTATCTTCTCGTCCATAATTCCAAAAAGCCATTGTATTTGTTCGCGACAATATTTAACATTCCTCTGTTTATTCTGTTTCTTTGGGGTTATGGATTTTATGTAAAAAAAGCTCTAATTAGATTTATTTCGGCTAATAGCTCGTTTTCCTGTGATGTTAATATTTTTAATAGTTTGGTCTCCATTGATTTATTATATTATTTAAAGGGTCGATATTATAATGTGTAGTATTAATTCTGTTTCATTGACTATTTTCCGTGGAATAATTTGATAGGTGCATATCCGCTTTGATGAATTGTTCAATTTGTAATCTGCCTGAACACACTTATATACGTAAAAATTATGAAAATCTGAGATAAGAGAAAAAATTCTGTTTCAAAGATGTCAATCTGTTTTTTGTTGGGAATTAATTTTTTCCTGCTTGACGGTCTTTTATATTACATGGATGAATATTTTTAATGTTGTAATTCTAAAATAGGTTCATCGTATGCCTAACTCGTTTATAGTTTTTAATTGTCCTTCTGTCCTTCCTCTCATAATCCTTCTCTTGTATTATTTTGTTGCTAAAATTTTTTTTCTTGTGCTTGATATAGTGTTTTTTAGTTTTTTCCTCATCTTCTATGTTTTTTGTCATAATTTGGTGTACATTTTATTGTAGAAGTGATAACGGTTATTATAAGCTGTTTTGCTAATTGCATTTGGATGCAATTGATAATTCATCATCTATTCCTGCTATATTTCAATGGAGAGTAAGAATGTAGTCTTTCTATTCTGCTTTCCTGTATGTGAATTTGCTTTGTATAATCGATTTTTTATTTGTTCTTGTTTAAGTATTGTTTTTATCTGTTCTGATCGAAATTCTTATCCATTATTATTTTAATGTTTTGCTTATTTGGAATTTTGGCAAAGTGTTCAATCAATAATTTTCCATTTTATGTTTCCAGTTTCTAATCTGTTATATTAAGCGACTGCGAATTTTGTGACTTTGTCTATTGATTGTAACAACGATTTGTGTTTTTATGATGAAATATGTCTAAATGTTATATTTGATTTTTACATCCGGTGTTTTCGTGAATTGAAACTTAGGTTTGATTGTTTCTGTCATATTTAATTTCCTTACATTTTTTATAAACAATTTGAAATTATCAACTGAATATGGTCTCTTAGCTTTGAAAATATATTTTGTTCTTTAAGCGATTAAAAGCTTCATTTATTCCGCTATGTAGAATCTTTGGTATGGTAAATAGGTATTTGTTTGTGTAACTCTTCCTCGTTGAATTTCCTGACTCTCTTAGTACATTTAAAAAAATTTTTTATTATTATCAGTGTGAAAATGTCATTAAATAACATTGTATTTTATAATATGCCCGAGTGCTGGAACTTCTGAAAATTCTACTGTTCCTTTATTTATATTATTTTGCATTTTCATTTCGATTTTCAATTTCTGGTTTCTGCTGCTTACTTCTATTATTATTTCTACCATACTGAATATTAATAGTTTCCGTTTGTATAATTTTACATTATCTGAGTTTATAATTTGTTTACAATACGTCTTTTAGATAGAAATTTTAAATCCTCCTTCCTCTGCTGAATGCTGTGTATCTGATAGTTCAAGTTTGAACTCATTTGTTTTATCCTTTTTATTAGTTCAGCTGTTTTCTCTGTCTACTTACAAAATCTGCTACTTTTATTGGTCTTTTCCTTTTAAATATATTATGTCATAATCGAATTCTTGTAATTTTAAAATCCTCTTTGGTTTCTTTGCTGTCATTTCTTTCGCCTTTGTATTTTGAGTTAGATATTTTCTCGAGCTATGATCTGTTATAATTTGAATTATTACCTATCATAGTGGTTTAAATAGTTTCTGCATTAAAGGGATAAAAATTCTTATTCATTGTACTGTAGTTTCTTTCGTGGTTTATTTGTAGTTCTTGAAACGAATGCGACTGTTGCCCCTTGTTGAGACAAGACTGTACACTATGCGAGTCACTGGCATCTGTTGTAATGATAAATGGTTTATCAAACTCTGTGATATATTAAATTGGATGTGAGTCTTATAAGTCTTTTAAGGTTTGCAAGGCATCTATAAACTGTGGGTCCTTGTATTATTTGTGTGACTTTTTTGTAAATTCTGATCATTGGTACTATTTTGGATAGTCCTTAATAAATTTTCTGTTAAAATCTTGTCATACAAGAAATCCTTTTCAATTGCTTTTCTGGTTTTAGGTAGCTGCATTGCTTTATTGCTTCTATTTTATGTGGATGGGTTTAATCCTTGCTTTGTGAAATGTGTCCTAAATTATTCGTATATGTTTTCATGAAGGAACTTTGTCTGGTTGAATTTAAGTTTGATTTCTAAGTATTTTTGGAAAATGTTTCTTATAGCAATCTTATGTTCCTCAAGTGTTGTTGAAAATATCAAATATCGTCCATGTATACACGACAACTTTTGTTTATATAATCCTCAGTATTTTCATTCATTAACGTTGAAATGTGGCGGTGGCATTTTTTAACCCAAAAGGCATCTAACAGATTCATATAACACACATTGGTGAATGATGTGTTTTCTCTATATCTTCTTCTGCCATTAAATTTGGTGATAGCTTTTGCTGAAATCTAATGCAGTACAATATTGGCTTTACGAGTTTGTCTAATCAGCGTCATGATAGGTATTGGTACTTATCTGGAACGGTTACTTGTGTTTAAGACGCCTATAGTCTACACAAATACGATACTTTTGAATTCCGAGCTATCTCTATTTTTAGGTTATGGACACATATTGGCGACTATTTGGCTTTGCTTTTTCTTTATATTCCATTGTTTTTCCATATAAATTAGTTTTTTCTTTATTTTCTTCTTCATATTTTGAGGAGACCCGATAGAGTTTTGAATTAATAGTGGGTCTGTAGTAGTTTTTATGCTATGACTATAGTTTTTAGTATTGGTTAAGTCATCCCCTTCTTTGAAACATAACTTTTCGTACTTTTTTTGAAAGATTTCTATTATTTGTTCTTCCTCCAGTATTGAGTTTCTTTTAACTAGATCATTCAATTTCACTTATTTCCATTAACGCCAACACTCTTCTGATTGTTTGGAAAAGGATGGAATTTCGACCCCAATTGTTAAGTTTAATAATTTTGTTTTGAAAATCAATATTGCAAATTTCTCGAATGAAGTCCATGCCGCAATAGTAAATCATATGAATTTTTCGCAGGGGCAATAAGCGCACCTTTTTTTTGTTCTTGCCTAATTTATATATTTTAAACTCCTTGCACTTTTGGTTTTCACTAATAACTGTCACTTTCTATTATTCCCTTTATTGTATGTATGTTTTTGAATATTTTTCATTATTTTGTATTTGGGAAATTATGTACATTAGTTGTGTTTAAAATGCGTTATAGTTGATCCGCTCTACTAAAATAATATAAGTATCTTCCTCTATTGTTCCTTTTATAAATTTTTTTCTCATCCAAGCTAGTTTTGGTAAAAACTCTGATTATCTGTGGCTGTTTACTACTTCCTCGTGTATATTACTACACTCATTGCTTCTGCTGGTGGTTGCTGATATTTTGTGGTTGCTGATAATTTTGATTTTGTCTTACGTTCTGACTCCTGTTTGTCCTGTGCGATTTTGATACTGTCTCGTATTTTGACTCTTTGTCTATTGGATTTTGAGACTGTTTTCATTGACTCTGTTCAGTATGTTTGGTTGATTTTTTATTAGTTTGTCGTTTGTTGATCTGTACTAAATGGTCAGTGGTCATTTTTGGTTAATAATAGTTTTTATTTAAATTTCGATAATTCAGACCAATATAATTCAGTTTAATTCTTATGATCTGTTAATGTTGTTTTATTCATTAAGGCAATGGCCTTGACCACAAGATAATTCGTTTCATCTTTAATTGAAAAGAGACCATCTTAATATGTAACTAATCTGCTATGTTTTCAAAGACCGAAATCGTATTTCCTCAACATTGCTCTTCTTTAAAAAAATCAAGATCTCGAACGGTAGTTACCCTTAAGTTATTAATTTTTCTGGTTAGACCCATTTTGGTCGTTCTTGGGCGATAATGATGTCGAAGACGAGTTTTGCAATCAGCCCAAGATGAGGGGGGTTAATATTAGCATAGTTCTAGCTGACCTTGAATTTTAGTGTTGAATATAACAGTGAAGACCTGGTCGTTATCATCCATACTCCTCCATGATGTTGGTTGACTGCCGAAATGAACCATGTAACGTTCCTCCTGTCCAGTGAACCCAGCAAGTACCTGTTCCTTCTCGATGCTGTTTCTCCCTTGTTGTTGGATTAGAATGCCCTTCCTTGATTGGATATTATTATTGATGTTAGCATTTGAATCATTGTTGCATTTCGTTATTTGTGCTGGATTAAGCCCTTTTGAATGTGTATGTTTTATTGGTTCGTTAAACTTTTTTTTAAGTTTCCACATATCTGTTTTGTTTGCACAGTTTTTTACAAATATCTTGTTTCGTTAGTTGTCACATATATGAATATTTTATTATTTGTCAAAATGTTTTTATAATATTATATTGTTTCGTGGTGGCTGGATTTTCTCCAAAGTTTCCACAATATATATATTTTATTTTTGTCACTAAATGTTTTGTTTTTCCACATATTAATTGTTTCGTATTTTGATTGCTCAAGTTTCCACAATATTTTAGCTGTGAACTCGAGTATCCGAATGCGCAATTAAGATTGAGTCTGTTCTGTTGAGTGTTAAATCAAGCTGCTTTATTGAATAAAATCAAATTCTGGTTGACTTCATCTAAGTGTTTATAATGTTTTCTTCTGGTCCTGTTTCTGTGACACTCTATGTTTTATGGAAACTGTCACATATCTTGTGACACTCTATGTTTTTAGGGAATGGTATTGTTTTTTGATGTTTTACATTAATGTGGAGTTGTAGACCTCTTGGGTCGCTGTTTATGGGAAGTGTTTTGCTAATGCTATAACCGCGCTAATAGAACAACAGGCTGCTATCATGACTGAAGGCAAAACTCTTTAAAATTCCACCGTTGCCAATAATCAGACAGGGCTGCCTAAGTCACTGTGGCTATTGTGGGCAGAATTCGTTCGACATGAAAAAGCTGTTTTCTCTTGGAGGATCTGAATTAGGTTCTCACCGACCGCTATCGGGTATTAGCGGTCGACGACGACCTCATATCCACCCCCAGCGTTCAAGCCATGACCCTTTTTATATGTTAGTTACTTTTTTATATTTTGTGTAGATTATTTGCTCTGTAAATAAAAACTGTAAAACTGATTAGCAGAAGAATCCACAACGATTTTATATCGTCGCTCTGGTCTACTATTTTGACTTTATTTACCACTTCGCTAGGCTGTTAAATTAAAAAAAAATGAGAAGAAAAGATCGCTTCGATCTTCGCTTATGCTCGAAGTTCATTATTGTCAAACGAAGATTGTTTGCTAAGAGCATACTGGGATTGAAAAATTGACTACTGTAATGTATTTTTCTGTCTCTCTCGATATCAAAGCTTTCTTCGCCTAACTTAACTGCTTAATAAAACTAGTGAATTTTATTTTTCGGTATTTTCGTTTTTTTTTGATTACCTGGATGAATTCGGATTTTTAAACCAAAACAAAGCAAAATCAAAACAAATTCATCCAGCTGATTAATACTCTAAGCATGGCAGTAGCAAATAAACAGATGATAAGCTGAAATAATAGCTTTTAGAGGTTTAGATTAAATAAAACAACAACTTGTTTTTATATGTATTTTAAAGATAAAATAAAGTAAGCAAGTAAGCCCGACCGACTATTAATTACCCTGTTCCAATGCGTCCTTTATTCACTCTTTTTGCAAAAAAAAAAAATGGATTGTCTTTAAAAAAGAAGACTTGAAGAGGACCTTTTGTGAACGATAAGAAAGATATTGGAGAATTCAATTAAGCAAAAGGCTTGTGGTTTAACTTATATAAGTTAAGAAAACTGCATATGAAAACCTTACTAAAATCGGTATAAATGACATCAGTTTGCAAAGCATTCTTGAAAGTGAAAGAAGTGAATTCTGAAAAGTTAGTGGTAGTAGATCTGTAATTCATAATGCCATGTTGGCTTGGTGAAATAGTAGAGCTACAAAAATGTTGAAATCGAGGCGTTATAATTTTCTCAAAAGCTTTGTTAATAGCGGGCAACTTGGAAATACCCCTAGGAGTATTCACACATTTTACGTTTATGGAGAGAAATTTTACAGGATTCCTTCCCAAAAGGCACCACGTGCACACACTGGTTTAAGTGAGCTAAGCAGCTAAGCAGCTAAGAGCTAAGAGCTAAGCTGAGAAGCGAATTTTTATCGATCACAGAACATTGTTTTTGTCTAAAGTGCAATTTCAAGCAGTCAAATTTCAATAATATACATCTACATAGAGCAAAAGAAGAAACTCCAAAAGAAAAATGAAAACAGCAGGCCTTTTCAGTTAGCAAATGTATTGACGGCGGCTGGCTGCGGGAGCAAGTGTGAAAGAATTTCGGGAGAAAACGCAGTCGAAAGGAGAAAAAAGGTTACCAAGGCGAGGTCAAGGATACCAAAAGGCAAAAATTTGAAAAAAACACGGATTTCCCTTTTTCCCTAACTTCAAAATACGTATGAAAAAAAATTATCAAAGAAGCTTACTTCGGCTATGCCAAAGTTTATATAATTAAATGTCTGGTCTTTCCAAAGGGGAAAAAAGATATTATTTATTTGAGTTAAAAACGTGGACTTTATTCTTTGAATGAAAACTTAAAACTGAAGTAGACAAATGTCTTATAGTAATATGTATGGGCTAAATTTGTAAGCCCTTCAGTGGCGTGATCGATATTTATGTGATTTGATTGACCGAATTTTCATGTTGACTTAGCGTTCTCACGCTTTTGATTTTTATGGGAATAATTATTATTGCAAGTGTTTAATTATTTTTGAATAAAACGGATTTAATTGACCTGTTTTAATAATGAGTTTTCGTTCACATGCTTTGTATTTAATTTCCCTACTTAGTTTTTCTGTTAAGTTGTGAATATGGATTATGTCTTTAAATTTCTGTGCTTATTGCATGAAATTGTTATATGTAATGTCTATTAGCGTTAAATTCACTTTCAAATAATGATATTCAAAGTTTGTCGGTAACAGAACCTTATTGATTCCAAAATAGACTGAATTAAATTTGCATGCTTATCAACTGTTTCTTGAGACATTGTCTTATTTTGTGAAAGACAATTGAAAGATTTATGTAAATCTTATCTCAAGAGGCGGGCTTTGGCTACTATTGTTTTCCATTCGGGCATGGCCATTTCTTATATGTTAGTTAACTTTTTTTTTATATCTTGATTAGGACATGCATATTTTCTTCAGAATTTTTACCCAACCTACCATGATTTTTCAATTGGTACAATTGCAAACAAAAATGAAAATAGTGTCTCAAAAACAATATTCGAAAATTTCATATTCAAGTACGGTTCAATGAAGACGTACATTTCGGACATGACAGCTGAGTATAAGAACAAGATAATATCAGACTTGTGCAAGTACACGAAGATCATGAATCTTACTTCTACTGCATACCATCATCCGACATTAGGGACAATAGAGCGAAGTCATAGAACTAACGGCTTGAATACCCGCTGGTTCTCGTTTATCCATCTCATGTTTATCTCCAATCTCTGTTACCGCTCGATCCCAAACCCTAGAAGTAGTATTAGCCTTTACGGGATTGCGGTACATGCATTCACCACAAGATTCTCGCGCTTTTGCACTAATGATTTGATTTTTAGGGGGACAAATTATTATTTTAAGTGTTCAATTGTTTATGAATGAAAGGATTTGATTGGCCTTTCTTTTAATTACGAGTTAACGTTCACACGCTTTGATTTTGAGGGGGATAATTGTTATTGCAAGTGTACAAGTGTGTCTAAAAAAACGGATGTTTATTTTAAAGTTATATTGTATTGGGGTTGGATATATGACTCCCCCCATCCTAAAAAAAAGCCTGTCCTCAGGCAGATATACATTGGGATATTGGGTTTTTTTCAGCTGTAAAGATAAGAGTATCAATTTTCTTTATAATTTGGGACTCAATTTTTTCAATGCTTGATCGAAAATTCTTAATTATTAGTTGGCATTGTCTTAAACCTAATTAAGAATGTAATCAAACTTAGTATACTAAGTATAAAAGTAGATAACGTAATAGTTTGAAATACAGTATAATATTTGGTGTGTTCTTTAATTATATGTTTTGTTTGGATAAAGGAAATAGGTTCTAGCCTGGTGATATTGTTTGTTACATAAATAATTTGGCTATAATCAAGCAATGAATTTATTATTGCTATTTTGTTTAATTGTAAGGTTCAATCGAAAATTATTTTGTTATTGCCTTCTATTATTAAGTCGTTGTTAACGCAATTTTGATTAAGTTTAGTTTTGGGTAAGTTTCATGTTACAATTATATTTGGTTCAATGTAGTTAGTTTGGAAATTCTTATATGTTTTAGTGTATTTACAAGTGGTTGGGATTTGATTTAAAATGCCTATTATACATTAATTAGTTTCTATTTGTTTTGTATTTTTAATAAACTAAGTGCTGTTGTCAAAATGTAATTTAACGTACGAATTTTCTGTCAAAATATTTTAATTTTCATCTGGATAAGAAAGTACCTCAAAGATAGGGGTTTTTATTATTTCTTGAGGAATGTTTGAAATGATAAATATCTCGTCTGAATTTGGTTTAAGCCAGTCGAATGTTTTTGTATTCATTAGTTTTCTTGAGGAATGTTTGAAATGATAAATTTCTCGTCTGAATTTGGTTTAAGCCAGTCGAATGTTTTTGTATTCATTAGTTTTTCCGAATTAAGCCTTAAAACTTTCCTTTTCTTCTTTCAGGTTGTTTAGTACTTCTAATCCTTTATTATTAGTGTCTACTACGTAATTTAGTTCGTTTGCTTGTACGCTATTACTTTCAAGATTATTTATTTTTTCTTCTAATTCGTCTTTATCGACCTGATCAAGAGTACCAAAAAGTTATTTGTATATTGAACCAATTCCGTTAACTAGTCCTCGTTTGTTACGTATTACAATTTGTATTCCATTAATTTCCCTACTTAGTTTTTCTGTTAAGTATTGAATATGGACTAAAAAATTAAAAAAATATATAAAAGAAAATAAATAAAAAATCAGAATGTCATATGCAAGAAAAGTTAATTTAAATATATCAAAAAAAAATTAATAGCCAATATAACATTTAATATTACACATTTATTTTAGAAAATAACTCATTATATAAAACTTCAACATTTGAGTGCAAGAACATAATCTTATTCACCTTATCATTTGTGGTTGCGATTTAACAGCGTTTATAACGAATAGGGTTTTTCGCAATAGAGAAAGCTCTTTCTGATGCTGCGTTGCTCGAGACGAACACAGTTATTTATTAATTTAACAAATTTTTTTGTAATTTACCATTAATAAATTATATATAATTTTATTTTAGCAAAAACTTACGCTTACGTTCGCATTTATTGCGTTTGCGTCATTTTTTTGGCAGTCGTGTCTTCGTTGTTCAAAATATTACACTCATCTGTACAGATGAATGACAAAACATATTCACTGTTCCAGTGGTGTACAACATGAAAAAAAGTGGCATATACTGTACTCACACTATATTACTGTCAATCACTCTAAGTGAATACAGTATTTTTACTGTACTCGGATCTTATAGCTACTCAAATATATTGCACAGCAGAGAATAAGTACAGTATTTTTAAGAACACTTAACTACTTTACAGTACTATGATGTTGGAAATAAATACATTCATGCAGAAAATATCCTATACACCACACATCAAGGTACATAAATATAATCAATAGCTAAATTTATTGTTTTATTTCCTCTACCCGGAATCCCTATTTATTCTTGGTCCTTCGAGACTCAGAGATGAATCAGCTCCTAAAGGCATCAAGAATAAAAAAACTCTTATTTTCCCCCACCAGTGAAGAAACGGAGTATATTAAAAAAAATGTTTTAATACAAAATTGCGTTAATGCAAAGTGTGCGTCCGACGGTTTGCTAAGGGGCATTCGAGTTTCGCGACGCGGTGGGAAAATATAAGGCGTACTCGAAGCCTTAATATCGAAAGTGATTCGCATGTAAAGCGAGTGGTGTGCGGCGTATTCGAAGTCAGAATATCGAAAGTTAATACATACATCAAAAAAGGAGGGGCCATAATAGAGAAGAAGGATTTATCCAAACAGACATAGAAGACGAAGACGTGGGCAGGACTTCATCAGCGAAATCTTCGACGACATCATCGACGAATCTATTTTTTCAACCCCCCAAAAAAAAAAATGAGGAAAGGGTTAGGAAAAGTTTCTGAGTTAAAACAAAAGAGCCCCCTTATTTCAAACAAAAAAAAAATTGAGGGAAAGGGTTATTATTTTTGTGATTAAATCAAAGAGCCCATACAGGTGTTAGAGCCCTGCACGTCGAGGGAAGGCTATTAGGCAACCATTAAAAAAAAAAAGGGCAAGTTAAAGGGTCGGGTAAGTAGCGAGAAAGCCCCAAAATTTAAAGGGTTTTAGGGAAAGTGGTCAAAACCCCCGATATTTAGAGAAAGGAACGCAGAGAAAGCATTTAAAAAAAGAGATGTGCAAAAGCCCAAGAATAAGTAAATTTTTGTGGAAAAAGTAAAAATTAAAAAAGGCGCGCGACGAATTTTTTGCCCGTGAGCGATTTAGGAATCAGTCGAAGAATTTGGGAAATTTGAGTGAAGAAAACCTAAGCAATGCTAGGGGAAAAAAAAAACATAAGGTAAATCAAAAATTAGATTTTCAGGGGGAATTTTGAGAACCAAAGGTGGGACCTGTTCGCGGAATTGTTTTTAGAACTTTTTGGGAAAAGGGGGAGG
>JANFPS010000221.1:0-25224 GCA_024703675.1 Drosophila nebulosa | reverse complement strand
GTGGGGAATGGTGAATTTTTAAATTGTTAAACTTAGATAAAGGTTTTATACGGGTGTCTTATAAACTTCGTAAAATTGGGGAAAAAAATCGTTTTAAAAAAGAATCGCAAGGCCCTCATTGATACTTTGGCAATGCCAAGGAATTTGCGGGGCCACTTCGTGCTCTCTTTCTTTCAAAAAATTTATCGGGACTAAATCAAAAAAATTACCCCAAAACCCCTAGTTTCATTTTTGGGAAATGTTTTTCCAAGACAAAAATTCAATTTAAACCCAAACAACTTCAAATTTTGTTGAAAAAAAAGGAATAAAAAAATTTTGGGAAAGCACGTTGAAAAAAAACCCCGTTGCAAAATTTCAGAAACTTAAAACCGTAGAACAAGTTTAAAAGTCTATTTTTATTACTATTTTTGAAGTGAAAAACCCAGCCTAGTAGCTTACTGAACAGTTCCCCAAAATTTTTCCCAAATTTTTGGGTCTTTTTGCGTATTTCATTTTAATTTTGGGCAATACATCTAAAATTTTTAAACATAAAAGAGTGCTGCTTTTTCCCTTTTGAAAACTTTTTCATTAGGTCCCAAAAAAATTTATAGCTTGCCCAACATGTACACAATTAGATTATTACAAAAAAAATTTATTTAAAGTCCACCTTAATATTCCTTACTTAAACTCATATCAAATGATAACGAAATCATAAATATTTGGCTATAAATACATTGTTTAAAATGGGGAAAATAGTTTTTTGGCCCCAATTTGATTCCTAAAATTTTAAAAATCAATATATAGTATATATCCAACCTCATTGCCCAAAAACTTAAAATTTTTTTTTCGACCCAAAAATTTATAATTTAAAAACACTTGGATATTAAAAAAAATAATTGTCCCCTCAAAAAACAAAGCGTATGACGCTATTCAAAATTAAATTCGGGCCAATAAAATCGCCCTCAATATTTTTTTTACTTCATTTTTTGTTTTTAAAATAAAAAATTAAGGGTCCCGTTTTAAAATCGAACAACCAAAATCTTTTTTCCCCTTTGGAAATTATAAATGTAGCAATTTACTAATACACAAATCAAAAATACCATAAATAAGGAATAGCAAAAAATAACATAAGATGATCCCCATATTACAAAAATTATAAGCATGCAAGAACAAAAAAATCATAAAGAAGATTCTGATTGACATGGAACAAGCAACATCGTGTGGCAAAAAACTTTAGAAGTGGGGTTAAACAAAAAAAAACCACAAAACGCCTAAAAAATAAAAAAAATTAATGTGCTTTTTGAGTAAACGAAAAAACCCTTTGCAAATAATAAAAAATTAATAAATGAAAAAATTTTCACAAAAAAAAAAATAAAAAACAAACATGCAAGTGGCTTGGGCAAGGCTGCTTTAAAAAATGCGGGCGAGGGCCGCCCGGGGCAGTGCTAAAATTCTGGTGAAAAACGCAAAAATACAAAGCAAAAGAAAGCAAAGACAAGATTTAAAACACCAACAACGCAATGCAAATTAAAAACAAAACAAAGGCACATAAGAAAACGTAACCGACCACACAAAACGACACAACAAAAACACAACAGTGTGCAAAGTGGCAGACGAAAATTTGAACCAGGGCGCTGGGAAAACAAAATTGGACGCCCAGATGGCGAAGGCACGGAGGAAGAAGAGAACGAAAATGAAAGTGCAGAAGTACAACTGTTAAATATGAGGATGAAACTCATGAAATTAGTTGAAAAGATCGCAGAAAGAGAGCAGCAACGGCTGTGGCAACATGATGCTGAATGTTGTCAAAGACATGTTGCCAGAGTTTAATGACAAAAGTTCCGTAACAATTTGGGTTGCGCAACTAAAGTCAATTGTTGCCATTAACAAATTAGATGACAACATGTTCCGAATGCTAGTGATGGTGAAATTAACTGGTGATGCGCGAGTGTGGCTATACTCAAATGGAAACCATCTAGAGATGCCAATAGACGGGTTGCTACACAAACTTCAAGAAGTTTTTCAAATGAAGAAAAATGTTATGATGCAATGCCGGAAGTTTGAAGCACGCAAGTGGTTGGCAAATGAAGATTTTTCCACAGACGACTTCGGCTGTGGGAAAGAAAACTGTCAAACCCGAATGAAAACTGCTCAACACTGTTACAATTACAATGCATTGGGCCATTTTGCCAGTGAGTGCCGCAAACCAAAACGGGAGTATGGGCTGTGTTATGGCTGTGACAGTGCAGATCATCGTATTGCAACGTGCTCCGAATACAAGAAGAAGGCTAAGAACGATTATGTAAGAAATTTTAATATTTATTTTGAAAATAATTTTAGCAAGTGTTTTTCCACAAAATGCCTCATCAACTCAGGGAGCCCAACAAGTTTGTAAAATTACCTTAATTAACATGCATTTTGAAAATTAGTTAATGATCATATCTAAGTTTGTCAATAATTTTAAAAAAAACAATTTATGTTCAAAAAACTTTAATGAATGTTCCCTCAATGAAGAGACCTATGTTGGAATAAATAGTAGCAAATTACACGTTTATAAAAAAATAAAATGTTTCATTATTGTAGGAATTATTAAATTGGAATTCGACATGCATGTAGTGGCAGACGAGTCAATGAGTTATGATGTGGTTGTATTAGTAAATTTATGGCAATTTGTAAATTTAAGTTAATAAGCGAAATTTTGATAAAGGGAAAATTGAAATACATGCAAAAAAATTTTTCATTTGATTATTTGACCACGGCTTAATTGTACAATTGTCAAAATGCAGTACAATCGTAAAAAAAATGAATGTGTAAACATGATCGTCTATCAAATGAGAAGTCAGAAAATGATGTATATCAAAAGGAGTTGAAAACAAAGTATTGTCGAATAATAAGACATTTTTGTACTTCAGTTTTAAGTTTTCATTCAATGAATAAAACCCCGGGTTTTTTTTTTTTTTTAATCTGAGAAAAAAATTTTATTTTTAATTACAAGATATGTAATTGGCGAGTCGGTAGGACGGAACATTTGAATTGAAAATTTTTTTCCGGTGAACATAAAATTATTACCGTGTGTTTAGTAGAATTTAGTGAATACTCACTATAAAACTCCGATCCGACATCAAGAACTTACGTGGAGTGCTCAAAAGTCTACAACAGTGAAAAATATTTAATCAACTATCATCCAACCATAAACTCAAATTGTGGTGCAAAAAAGCCAACACCAATAGACCCAGAAAATCAACAAAAAAAAAAAAACAAAAAAACCCAGAAAATAAACAAAACAAAACACCACTAAAAACCAAAAATGGCCGTAGAACTCACCGAAGCCCACCTCCATCAAGCACTATCTGCGTTAAGACAGGGGGCTTACTATGATGGAGCACCAGAGAATCTGACGTCATTTATAAGGAGAATAGATTTCATCATGCACTTAACCCGATAGACTATTTATGACGTTGATAGATATGATATAACCACAGTAAGCAAGCTGAAACAAGTAGCTTAAAGAGAAAGGTTATACGAGAATAGTATAATAGAAATCAGAAAATCAAATCTGAACCAAAATCAAAGCTAAAATCAAAAGCAAAAAGTTGGAAATCCCTTTGTACCCAATAGTACAAATCCATCTCAAACAAAACAATCCGATACAACACAAAACCAACAACTTTTCCAAGAGTTTGAACAGAAATGAAATATTGATAGAGCTCAAAAATTTGTGGAAGCTCATACACCACTTGACGCCGAAAATGGCAGCTATATGTAAAATATGTGTGAGTCATCTAAAAAAATAGGCAACTGTCCATTACACAATTGATGGAACGTAAATTTTCATATTCGGATGGCGAAAAAGATCATTCAAAA
This sequence comes from Drosophila nebulosa, assembly GCA_024703675.1. NCBI lineage: Eukaryota > Metazoa > Arthropoda > Insecta > Diptera > Drosophilidae > Drosophila > Drosophila nebulosa. The sequence goes on along the minus strand of JANFPS010000221.1, from coordinate 21,381 downwards.
CTCTTCAAGTGCTTGCTTCAGAAATTCAAAATAATAGAACATTGATGAGTATTTTAAAAGCACTAGATTATGTTACCAAACAGCTGTGGGGTGAACAATATGTGACCATAAGCAAAACGGACGGTGCGGACGTCGCTGATATGATAATAACACATACCATAAAAAAAGAAATGAATTAGACCGACGATTGGGATGCATGGAAAAAACTGAATCCGAGATTTAAAAATATCCTCTTTGAAGAAAAGTTAGCTTGTGCGAAATCAATTAATTTACTTAGATAATAAATAACAACCACTCCAAGTGTTGACTCGACTGACATAGACATAGAATTAACATACGATTTTTGGAGTTATCATAAGAAGTTGGCGCACACAGAGAGGCTGCACAAAAAAGCAAGTTCTGCAATAAATATTTCATATAATGACGATTCATATAATGACGATAAAGTTGGTATCTGTCTGCCTAGGTTTCACCACTCTCTATCGACCCATTAAAACAACGGGATGACATGAAAGTGGTATGTATATTTAAAACTATATAACATGGCACAGAAGTATTTGAAAATTCCTGCGACGTCTGTGCCCTTTTGTTCCGTTTGTTCTCTAAAGCTGCGAGTACTATCACAAAAACTCGCAACCGACTTTCACCGAAACGGCTTGACAAGCTGCTGTTCTTGGGCGATTACACAGAGGAGGAATGTGATATTTAAAACTGTAAAAAAAAACTTTTTGGCCCAAATATGAGTATTTGATAACTTGCCACATCGATAGTTTAGTTTCAAAATTTGTATTAGTACAATGCTTTTTTTTATACTACTCATGAGTGCATGATCGATAATTTACATTCGATAAACAAAACATGTCAAACAACTGAGTGAATTAAGTCTGCCGATATAAAAAATAATATAAATATGCGTTATGGAACTTCTTCTTTTAGTTCCCAAAATCTCTGTTGGTTGGTTGATATGTTGTAATTTTTTGTTAACTTAAATACAAAAAATATTGATTTTTATTATATTTCTTAATGATGGCTGATTTTCTTCCATTTAGTCATCAATACTAACAATAATATCTAAAGTTAATATCTAAGATGTGCATCAATGTGCAATGTTTAACTGAGCCCTGGAACTTACTGGTCTATTATTTTTTTCCTGGCTTCGGGTACCTTTGAGGCTAGGTGAGTTAATAACAGTTTTGGCGTTTTGAGGCTTACTTGCAGCGAGCAGCGGGTGACAGTAGTCGTCGATTTTTTATTAAATACCTTACTGCTAGTGCACACTGAACTCAGATAATACACCATCTAAAAAAGTGCTTAAATGAATGTAGATGTCAAATTAAAAACAAAAAAGAATTACTTTGATATTCTCAAAAGAAATTCGCTAAGACAAGAACTTACAGCGCAACTTCTGCCCTCCCCCTCATGCTCATTTAGACAAGAATTCGCAATTATTGGGAAATATATTAACCTTTCAAACGCACACCAAAACCCGAACCTTAACCTATTTATCATCTGAAAACGGAACGATATGTTGAATGTAGAATGAATTTAAGATGCTCAATAATTACCTTAATATTTCTGATGACCAGGTTAGAGCAAAAACTTTTGGCGGGACCACTGCCCTTCGTTTGATGCTCATATATATGGAAATTCACTACTATTGGACAATATGGAAACCTTTCCAACATACGCCAAAAACCGAATCTAAACCAATTCATTTGAAGTAGAAGAGATGTCGTAAGTAATGGTGATGTTAAACTTAGATGAAGGATTATACTGGTTGTCTTATAAACTTCGTAAAATTAGGGAAGAAATCGATTTTAAAGAATCGCAAGGACCTCATTGAGTATCTTTGGCAATGCACAAGGAATTTGCAAGGCCACTTCAGTGCTCATCTTTCTTTCAGAAAATTTATCTGGAGCTAAATACAAAATAATTACCCCGAAATCCCTAGTTGTCATCATTTGGAATGTATTTTCCAAGACAAAAGATTCGAATTTAAACCCAAACAACTTCAAATTTTGTTGAAAAAAAAGGAATAAAAGAATTTGGGAAAGCACGATTGTAAAAAAAACCGTTGCTATTCAAGCAACTTAAAGCAACCGCTAGAACTAAGCTTAAAGTCATATATTTATACTAATTTTTTGAAGTGTAACACCCAGCCTAGTAGCTTACGTGAACATTTGCCCAAAGTTACCAGTGTTGGTCATTTGCGTATTTCATTTAATTTGCAAGTACATCTAAAATTTTTGAAACATGAAAAAAGAACTGCTGTTTCCTTTTGGAAAAACTTTGTTTTCGAGCTAGAGTACCAAAAAATTTATCAAGCTTGCCCAACATGTACACAATTAGATTATTACAAAAATAATTTATTTAAAGTCCACCTTAATATTCCTTACATATAAACGTCATATCAAGATGATAACGAAATCATCCAAATATTTGGCTATAGAATACATTGTTTCAAAATGAGGCAATAGATTTTGGCACCAATTGATTACATCAAATTTAAATCAATATATAGTCATATATCCAACCTCATTGCCCAATAACTTATAATTTTTTCGACCTCTAAAATTTATAATTTATAAACACTTGGATACTTGAAATAATAATTGTCCCCTCAAAATCAAAGCGTATGAACGCTAGTTCAACATTAAAATTCGGGCCAATAAAATCGCATCAATATTTTTGTACTTCAGTTTTAAGTTTTCACTCAATAAATAAGGATCCCGCTTTTAACTCGAACAACCAATATCTTTTTTTCCCCTTTGGAATTATAAGTGTAGCAATTACTAATACACAAATCAATAATACACATATAATAAGGAATAGACAATAAGATACACATAAGATGATCCACATATATACATATAATTATAAGCATGCAAGAACAAAAGAGAATCAATAAAGAAGATTCTGAGTTTGACATGGAACAAGCAAGCATCGTGTGCGACTACAAACTTCAGAAGTGGGATTAAAAGCAAAGAAAAACCACAAAAACGCCTAAAAAATAATAAAAATTAATGTGCTATATTGAGATAAACGAAAAAACATTTGCAAATAATAACAAATTAATAAGTGAAGTGCACAGACTTAAAAATGCAAGCAATCAATGCAAGTGGCTTGGAGCAAGGCTGCTTAATAATGCGTGGCGAGGGGCCGCCCGGTGCAGTGCTAGAAAGTTCTGGTGAAATCGACAAAAATGACAAAGCAATGCAAAGTCAAGACGAAGATGAAGACACCAACAACGCAATGCAAATTCAAGACGAAAACAAAGGCGACATAAGAATCGTAACGCAGAGTCCACACGAAAACGAGCACAACAACAACAACAACAGTGTGCAAAGTGCAGACGAAAATTTGAACAACAGCGGCGCTGGAATACAAATTGGACGCCCAGATGGCGAAGGCACGGAGGAAGAAGAGAACGAAAATGAAAGTGCAGAAGTACAACTGTTAAATATGAGAATGAATTTCATGAAATTAGTTGAAAAGATCGCAGAAAGAGAGCAGCAACGGCTGTGGCAACATGATGCTGAATGTTGTCAAAGACATGTTGCCAGAGTTTAATGACAAAAGTTCCGTAACAATTTGGGTTGCGCAACTAAAGTCAATTGTTGCCATTAACAAATTAGATGACAACATGTTCCGAATGCTAGTGATGGTGAAATTAACTGGTGATGCGCGAGTGTGGCTATACTCAAATGGAAACCATCTAGAGATGCAATAGACGGGTTGCTACAACAAACTTCAAGAAGTTTTTCAAATGAAGAAAAATGTTATGATGCAATGCCGGAAGTTTGAAGCACGCAAGTGGTTGGCAAATGAAGATTTTTCCACAGACGACTTCGGCTGTGGGAAAGAAAACTGTCAACCCGGAATGGAAAGCTGCTCAACACTGTTACAATTGCAATGCATTGGGCCATTTTGCCAGTGAGTGCCGCAAACCAAAACGGGAGTATGGGCTGTGTTATGGCTGTGACAGTGCAGATCATCGTATTGCAACGTGCTCCGAATACAAGAAGAAGGCTAAGAACGATTATGTAAGAAATTTTAATATTTATTTTGAAAATAATTTTAGCAAGTGTTTTTCCACAAAATGCCTCATCAACTCAGGGAGCCCAACAAGTTTTGTAAAATTACCTTAATTAAACATGCATTTTGAAAATTAGTTAATGATCAATTCTAAGTTTGTCAATAATTTAAAAAAAAAACAATTTATGTTCAAAAAACTTTAATGAATGTTCCCTCAATGAAGAGACCTATGTTGGAATAAATAGTAGCAAATTACACGTTTATAAAAAAATAAAATGTTTCATTATTGTAGGAATTATTAAATTGGAATTCGACATGCATGTAGTGGCAGACGAGTCAATGAGTTATGATGTGGTTGTATTAGTAAATTTTATGGCAATATGTAAATTTAAGTTAATAAGCGAAATTTTTGATGAAAAGGAAATTGAAAATACAATGCAAAATAATCATTTGATTATTTGACCACGGCTTAATTGTACAATTGTACAAATGCAGTACAATCGTAAAAAAAATGAATGTGTTAAAAATGATCGTCTATCTAATGAGAAGTCAGAAAATGATTGTATATCAAAAGGGAGTTGTAAACAAGTATTGTCGAATAATCGTCCCATGAGTATGGGTTTAGTCAGTCAGTACAAGCAAGATTTAAATTAGAGTTGCGATGAAAAGCTAAAAGAACGGTTTCGTTATATATTTGCCAAGTTTTATAAAAATGCGGAATGGCCTTTGGTACCTGAAAATAAATGGGAAATGAAGCTCTCTTTTGAAAATGTTGAGCCATTTCATTATCCAACGAGAGGGTTATCATACGCTGAAAAGCAACAGGTTCATAATATGATAGATGAATATTTAGAAAAAGGTTATATTAAGGAAAGTGAATCAGAGTTTGCGTCGGCTATAGTGTTAGTAAGAAAAAAGAATGGTGAATTAAGAATGTGTGTTGATTATCGCACACTCAACAAAAGTATGGTGAAGGATAATTATGCAACTCCACATATTAACGACCTTATAGATAAACTTTCGAGGAAAAAATATTTTACGAAATTAGATTTCAAAAATAGCTTTTTCATGTTTAAATGCATGAAGAGTCCATGAATTACACTTCGTTCACGACTCCAAAGGGACAGTATGAATGGCTGCGAATGCCATTTGGCCTTCGGAATGCACCAGCTGTATTCCAAAGGTTTGTTAATAAGATATTTTCGGACATGGTTAGGACAGACAAATTGATAGTATATATGGATGACATAGGAATAACTACAGAGAACAGTGCATCCCATTTGGAAATAATAGAAGAAGTATTTCGTCGGCTAGTTGCAAATAAATTGGAATTGAGACTTGACAAATGCGAGTTTCTCCAATCTAAAATAAGGTATTTAGGTTACTAAGTATCAGGAGATCTAATTAGGCCAGATGATAAGGGTCTGCAAGCAGTTAAAGATTTTCCAAATCCAAAGAAAGCAAGAGATGTCCATAGCTTTTTTGGATTATGTTCTTATTTTAAAATAGATGCGTTAAGGATCTCTCAACAAAAGCAAAGCTTCTTTATGACCTTATTAGAAAAGATATAGAATATAAGTTTGATAAAACAGAATTAGACTGCTTTGAGATGTTAAAAGAAAATTTGTTACGGGCTCCAATATTAGCCTTATACAATCCGAACGACGAGACAGAGTTACATACTGACGCGAGCGATCTAGGGTTTAGGACGATTCTGTTGCAAAAGAAAGCGGATGGAAAGATGCATCCTATATTTTATTTTTCTAGAAAGATAACCGACACAGAATCAAGATTTTATAGTTTCAAATTAGAAACGCTAGCCATAGTACTTGCTTTGGAAAGATTTAGGATTTATTAAAATTAGTAACTGATTCTAATTCGGTGAGTTTAGCAATAAATAAAAGAGCAATGAGCCCAGCAATTGATAGATGGTTGCTAGAACTACAGAGCATAGATCAGGAAGTAGAATGCAGCATGTAGATGCATTGAGTAGGAACACGCAGATTTTAACAATTGATACAAACACATTTGAAAAAAATATAATAGTATGTCAAAATAGGGATAAAAAATTAAAAGAATTAAAAGAAAGTTTAGAAAAAGCCGAACACAAATATTATGAAATGAGGAATGGGGTTTTATATAAAACAAGAGAGAATAATAGTTTATTACTTTAAATGCCAGAAGACATAAAGAATCATGTTCTCTACAAATATCACGACGAATTAGGTCATGTGGGAGTAGATAAAATGACAGATATGGTTTTAAAAAATTATTGGTTTCCAAAAATTAGGTTAAAAGCAAAAATGCACATTATTAACTGTCTAAAATGTATTGCCTATTCGGCAAAACATGGAAAACAAGAAGGCTTTTTACACAATATACCTAAGGGATCAGTTCCTTTCGAAGTTATTCACATTGACCATTTTGGTCCAGTTGACAAGGGCAGATGTAACAAACATGTTTTTGTTATTGTAGACGCATTTAGTAAGTTTGGTAGGCTTTACGCGACAAAAACCACAAACACGAAAGATTATTTTAGAGCGTATTGCGTATAGCCAAAGTGTATTATATCCGACAGAGGTAGTTGTTTCACATCAAAAGATTTTGAAGATTCACCTCAAGCAAACGGACAAGTTAAAAGAATTAACCGAAGTTTAGGATCGATGATAGCAAAATTGTTAGATACAGAGAGAAATTTACATTGGGATGTAGTTCTCGATGTAGTAGAACATGTTCTAAACAACGCTTTACAAAGAACAATTAATCAATATCCGAGTAAAGTGCTGTTCAGGGTCATACAGAAAGGAAAGACAACCGACACATTAGTAAATGAATTAGAAGAAATAAATAATAAAGAAGAGATTAGGGACCTAAAAGAAATTAGAGAAAAAGCTAAAAAAAAATGAAAATAAAGTTCAGGAGTATAATAAAAAAATTGTAGATATAAAAAGACAAACACCACACGTATATAAAGATGGAGACTTAGTAATGATACAAAATTTTGACACTCATGTAGGAATTTGTAAAGAACTGATACCCAAATTCAATGGAACTTATAAAATTGCAAAAGTTTTACGAAACGACAGATATGTTGTTGAAGACGTAGATGGTTTTTAACAATCGAGATTGTTAAATTAGTTTTTCTGTTAAGTATTGAATATGAATTTCTTCAAAATGTTTCTCATCTAATTGATTTATTTCTCCTGCCTTTTTGAATGGATTTGTCGTTTTTGACTTTACTAATAGTGCTTGTGTAAATCTATTATTGATCTCGAAGTCATATCTATCTTTATTTAAATTGTGTATTTGATGTATTTTTTTCGTTTGCGTATTCTAGTCGGGTGATCCTGCATAGACAAAAATGTCCGCTGGTGTTGGGTTAGTTGTTTTATGTCTCGTCTCATGATTGTATTTGTAGGCAATTTTTTCAAATTTGATTAATTTATCTTCGATGTCACATTCACTATTTATAATTCTGAGTTTTTCATTTACTGTTTTATGGAATCTTTCTACGTCTGGAATAAAGTTTTTACTTGTTGTGATTTCTAACTTTGCATTTTGTTCTTGCAGCCAGTTTTTTAGGCATATACACAGGAATGCTGAATCTTTGTCTTATTTTATTTCTATTGGGTTGCCCATTTGTATGAATAATCTCTGATATTAAAAGTTTCTGGTGTTATTTCAAAGGTTAGTTTTGTATTTCTATTTTCTGTCTTTGCTATATTGCGTACTGAGCATTCATTAATAATGTTTTAAATTAGGTTTTGGAAATCTGGGAAATAGTATTTTTTTTTAAACAAACTAATCGTTTTTTCGATTCCTGGATCTAATAATTCTTTGTGTTGTTTTAGGATTATTTCTTTAAATTGTGCAAAAGTTTAAAGGTCCTCTAACTTAACGCTAGAATTCAAAGTTTTTGTATTTGTATTTGATCGTATTATTGCAATGAAGGCTTGGTGGAATGTGGGAAAATCTTGTTCATTATGAAAATATAATACAGTTTTCTTACTGCAAAGATATCTTTTGTTTAAATCCCTTGCGTAAGCATTGGTCATTACTTTGTATATTATTTTTATATTTAATTTAAAAAAAAAGTTGTTGCTTTTTATTATTGAAATGTAATTTTTATTGTCTTCATGAGCGCTATGTATTGTAGTTGCGGTGCTTTCGGTTAATCCTAAAAGGTTTTCATCTGTTTTAATTCTGGAAAGTGATTTTCTTTGCCGGGTAAATATTTAATTTTGTAATCAAATTCATTTAGTTTTATTTGCCATCGTTGGAGTTTCATATTTGGTTCCTTTATATTGCTGAGCCATACTGAGCCATAGCTTGTGGTCGCTTAGAATTTTAAATTTTCTACCGAAAAGGTATGGTCTGAAATATTTCGTTGCCCAGACTATTGCTAGTAATTATTTTTCTATGACGGAATAATTAATCTTATGTTCCTAGCAAATTAGTTTGTGCTCTTGTGAAAGAACAGCTCCTATAGCTATGTTCGTTGCATCTGTAGTGAGTGAGCATTGTTTATTAAAATTGGGATCAGAATGGGGTCTGATGTTATAAAGCTAGGTACACACGATGCAAACAATTTGCAGCAAGTTGACTGCTGCAATCAAATTTGCACGTTTGAACACGACTGCAAACATTTTGCTGCAAACAAAAAATTTGCAATAACTGTTTTCGGCAACTATTCTTGCTTGTCGTCTGTATACAGAATTTTCCCGTTACCTTGTTTGCGTCAGTTGCTTGCTTGGTTGCATGTGCTGTTTGCTTTCAGTCGCAATATTGCAGCGAGAAAAGCAACATGTGGGATCGCGAGAAAACGAACAAATTAATTGAATTGTACGAGAATTATGCTGTTTTATGGGATGTCTCATCAGCAGACTATAAAAATAAGCATAAGAAGCAAAATGCTTATCGCGAAATTGGTGAAAAATTGGAAAAAAGTGATGATGAAATAAAAACAAAAATTCATCATTTGCGCACTCAATTTTTGCAAGAGGTGCGAAGAGTGAAGCAAAAAAAAAGTGGCCAGGGTACATCGGACAACTACACCAGCAAATGGGAGTTTTTCGATGCGCTTAAATTTATTAAAAATGACGACGGAAATAATTATAAAATTCAAAATTTGGTAAGTAGTACAGTTTTCTAATAAAAAATTGAAATCACTGACTGCCATGCGGAAAAAATTGTAATAGTATGTTTCATCGCCATTTTGCAGCTCTTTTAAAAGGTTCTGATGTACTCCTTTTTCATATCTTTTGGAAATCCACTCTTTCACCCAACACTTTCTTTTTTTTGCAGACTCTAATCTTCTCACTTTTTTACGTTTCATTAAAATTGCTAATACATCAACAGCAGCCACTCTCGATTTTGTGCGACATAATATAAACACGTCGTTATTCCTTGACTTTCTCAAAACAACAGAACTTACAAATGAGTGTCACTTGCAAGCACTGCAAACAAAAAATAAAAACACATGTAGACATTAATGCAATATATTGCACGAAATAGCCATGCAAAAGTTTGCGTGCAAAACAAAAATTAATTGAAGCAAGAAATTTTCATGCAATATTTGCATTGGTGTGAACAGTTGTGCAAACTTTTGCTGCAATCAATCTTCTAATATTTTGAATTTCTGAAGCTTACGGTGTGGGGGGTGCTTTAACATTCAACATTAAAGCTTCTTATACTATATGCGTTAGCTCAATAAATATGTAGAGCATATATTTTTTTGTAACAAATGTGGTGCCAAAATCTAATCCCTCATTTTGAAACAATTTATTCTCTAGCAAAATCTTTGGCTACTTTCATCATCATCTTGATATGACGTTTATATGTAAAGAATACTCCGTGGATTTTAAATAAATTATTTTTGTAATAATCTAATTGTGTACATGTTGGGCAAGCTTGATTAATTTTTTGGTACTCTGGCTTGAAAATAAAGTTTTTCCAAAAGGAAACAACAGTTCATTCTTCATGTTTTAAAAATTTAAGATGTACTTGCAAATTAAATGAAATACACAAATGACAAACACTTGTAACTTTGGCCACATGTTCACGTAAGCTAGTAGGCTGGGTGTTACACTTCAAAAAATTAGTATAAATATAAGACTTGAAAATAAAAACACCGACATAAACTATTCAAGGAACTTTAAGCAACCGCTAGAGCTAAGCAGCCTACTAGCTTACGTGAACATGTGCCCAGTTTAAATTCGAATCTTTTTTCCTTGGAAAATGCTTTCAGATTGATGACATGCAGCTTCAGAAGGTGGTCATGGAAGCTAAGTGGCTTTGGACAGGTTGGTTTTCCACCCTTCCCCTCATACAAAGATGAGCACTGAGGTGGCCTTGCATATCTTGTACATTGGCACTTTAAAATCGCTTTATTCCCTAACTTTACGAAGTTTATAGGTTAATCAAGGTAATCCTCCAAGTTTCAGATCAACATTATTAACGATATCCTTTCTTCTTCATCCGATCCGAATACGAAAATTTGCGTTCCATTAATTGTGTAATGGACAATTGTTTTTTTTTTCTTGTAGGTGTTTTACATATATTTTCCACAAAGCTGCCATTTTCGGTGTCAAGTGGTGTATCTACAAATTTTTTCGCAGCAGATTTTTTGTTGGTTGCGCCTCAATTTCATGGCTTGATAAACTCAGCAGATCAAGATCTCTTGTAAAAATGGTTTGTTGTTGTTTTCCAGTTTCCTTTGCACTAAAAAATTTATAAAACGTAATATAATTTGTTCTGTGCACATATCATGAGGCAACAATGTAAATATACATTTATGCCAATTATTCCATACATCGCATCGAGGTGGCTCTTTATATGCTGATGCATATTTGAGGTGTTTCCTGACGTTTTAAGAATTTTGAAGCAAATCTTGTACATCAACTCGTCGTTTGATATTTTGGTAAAATTTGGCAAAATTGCTTCGGCTTAGCTTTAATACTTAACTTAAAATAAAAATTTACTTAAATGATAATTAGCTTAGTCACTGTTTTTTTTATGAAGTGTCGCTCGCAAATTAATTGCAAATTGAATGTCGTGGTTCACGTAATCCCGCGTATAATTTTTTTAATAGATACTGCTTAAGAGATACTTGTTAAGTACAAATATCGAAACAAATAAATCTATTATAAAATAGCGGTATCAATAACGAATAAACTCGATACAACAAAGTATCAAAAGTTTTTTCGTGTCGCTATTCACTGGCCATTGCCGAGCTTTTGCCCTTTCGTGACCTTCTCTATCTTCCACAGCTGTTTTGTTGTTGTGGAAAATATAATTGGAATATTCATATTCCTCACAACTTTAAACTGTGTTGTTTTCAGAATAGATCTCTTAGTTGTTCTTGAAGACAAATTGTAGAAAACTCTGGATGTAACCTTCTTTCTCTTGTATCGCGTGTTGATACCAACCGGACGAGTCGATTTCGATGGTTACAAAACATAATGGTTTAAGCTTAAAGACTACGGATTGGTGATATATCTACTCTTGCACAGATATGGACTTCGATTGGTGCTATATAGTCATATATCCAACTACAATACCCAAGAACATATAAATTTTTCGTCCCCTAAAATTTATAACTTTAAAGTAAACATCCGTTTTATAGACACTTGGACACTCGAAATAATAATTGTCCCCCTCAGAATCAAAGCTTGTGTACGCTAAGTCATAAATTAAAACACAGGCCACTCAAATCCGTTTTATTTATAACCAATTGATCACCTTAAATAATAATTGTCGGTAGGATCGGGAACAGTGAATTTGGTATTCTATCCGTGCGACACTTAGAATTATTATCGGTGTATAACACAGAATTAGTGAATACTCACTATAAGACTCCGATCCGACACCAAAAATCTATGTGAAGTGCTCAAAAGTTTACAACAGTGAAAATATTTACGCCAACTGTGCGCGGAAATATCATCAACGTCTGTATATAAAACTCTTATTGTGGAACCAAGAAAAGCGAACAAAAAACAAAAAACAAAACAAAACATCAAAAACACAGAAAAATCATCGAAAAAAAATACCACAACCCAGAAAATCAACAAAACAAAATACCAAAACCCAGAAAATCAACAAAACAAAACACCACAATGGCAATAGAACTCACCGAAGCCCACCTCAATCAAGCACTGTCAGCTCTAAGACAGGTGGCTAACTACATCGGAGCACCAGAGAAGCCAACACCTGGCCGGATTTAAGATCATTCCTCATCAACGAATTGAGACACGACCCCTGTGAGACCTCCTTATAAGGTTGTTGTCACAGAACTAAAAGTTAAGTCCTACATTATCACAAACAAACTAAGTTTAGAAAACGATCCAAATAAGACTATTCTTTATACAAACGCTTTAAACAACACTATCAAATATGTAATAAACCAGAAATTACCCGGTAGATTATTTATGACATTAGCTAGGTATGATATAACCACAGTTAGCCAAGCTAAAACAAGTAGCTTAAAGAGAAGGGCTATACGAAAATAGCCTAACAGATATCAGAAAATCAAATCAAATCAAAACCAAAATCAATAGCCAATAATTAGTGACATTCGGTACCGCGAAGGTGAAAATTTGACTTTCACGAGTACGATAAAGCACTCCATTCATACAAAACACAAGGACCCAATTTATAAACGTCCATACAAATATCCCCAAACATTTGATTTAGAAATCAGCAAACAGATAAACGTAATGATTGAACAGAGTATCATTCGAAAATCGAACTCACCCTAACTGTTCACCCCATTTGGATCGTCCAAAAAAAGGAGATGCTTCCAACAAACAAAAATTCAGGTTAGTCATTGACTATCAAAATTAAATGAAGTCACAATAGATGACAAAGTCCCAATTCCAGTCATGGATGAAATTCTTGAAAAACTGGGGAAACTCCAAGACTTCACCACCATTGATTTAGCTTAGGGGTATCATCAAATTCAAATGAATCCTGAATCTTTTTCAAAACAGCTTTCTCAACTAAACATGGCCATTACGAATACACACGTATGCCATTTGGTCTTAAAAATGCCCCGGCAACATTCCAAAGATGCATGAACAATTTTTTTGGAAGACCTTATTTATAAGGATTGTCTTGTTTATCTGGATGACATTATAGTGAACTCCACTTTATTGGAGGAACACATACTATTACTCAGAAAGGTATTTAACAAGTTAAAAGAAGCTAATCTAAAACTCCAACTTGACAAATGCGAATTTATGAAAAAAGAAACAGAATTCCTTGGTCATATAATAACAACAGAAGGTATAAATCCTAACCCTAATAGCAGCAAGTTGAAAATAATTTGCAGCAAATTGTTTGCATCGTGTGTACCTAGCTTAAGAACTTGAAGTTTCTCAAATGCTGAAATGAAATTTTCATCTCTAATATTGACTGTAGCGCATATAGTTGGGTATAAATTTTTTGTATAATCCGCATAAACATAAAAATGATTTTATTTCTTTCTGAGTCTTTGGGATTAGAAAATTTATGATTGCTTGTATTTTATTAGGGTTAGGATTTATACCTTCTGTTGTTATTATATGACCAAGGAATTCTGTTTCTTTTTTCATAAATTCGCATTTGTCAAGTTGGAGTTTTAGATTAGCTTCTTTTAACTTGTTAAATACCTTTCTGAGTAATAGTATGTGTTCCTCCAATAAAGTGGAGTACACTATAATGTCATCCAGATAAACAAGACAATCCTTATAAATAAGGTCTTCCAAAAAAATTGTTCATGCATCTTTGGAATGTTGCCGGGGCATTTTTAAGACCAAATGGCATACGTGTGTATTCGTAATGGCCATGTTTAGTTGAGAAAGCTGTTTTGAAGAAGATTCAGGATTCATTTGAATTTGATGATACCCTAAGCTAAATCAATGGTGGTGAAGTCTTGGAGTTTCCCCAGTTTTTCAAGAATTTCATCCATGACTGGAATTGGGACTTTGTCATCTATTGTGACTTCATTTAAATTTTGATAGTCAATGACTAACCTGAATTTTTGTTTGTTGGAAGCATCTCCTTTTTTTGGGACGATCCAAATGGGTGAACAGTAGGGTGAGTTCGATTTTCGAATGATACCCTGTTCAATCATTTCGTTTATCTGTTTTTTGATTTCTAAATCAAATGTTTGGGGATATTTGTATGGACGTTTATAAATTGGGTCCTTGTGTTTTGTATGAATGAAGTGCTTTATCGTACTCGTGAAAGTCAAATTTTCACCTTCGCGGTACCGAATGTCACTGAATTATTGGCTATTGATTTTGGTTTTGATTTTGATTTGATTTTCTGATATCTGTTAGGCTATTTTCGTATAGCCCTTCTCTTTAAGCTACTTGTTTTAGCTTGCTAACTGTGGTTATATCATACCTAGCTAATGTCATAATAATCTACGGGTAATTTCTGGTTTATTACATATTTGATAGTGTTGTTTAAAGCGTTTGTATAAAGAATAGTCTTATTTGGATCGTTTTCTAAACTTAGTTTGTTTGTGATAATGTAGGACTTAACTTTTAGTTCTGTGACAACCTTAAGGAGGTTTCCGTTGTGGGTAGTAGAGGCGCGAAGAAGCTCCTCACAGGGGGTCTGGTCTTCATCGTTGATGAGAATGATCTTAATCGGCCAGGTGTTGGCTTCTCTGGTGCTCCGATGTAGTTAGCCACCTGTCTTAGAGCTGACAGTGCTTGATTGAGGTGGCTTCGGTGAGTTTCTATTGCCATTGTGGTGTTTTGTTTTGTTGATTTTCTGGGTTTTGGTATTTTGTTTTGTTGATTTTCTGGGTTGTGGTATTTTTTTTCGATGATTTTTCTGTGTTTTTGATGTTTTGTTTTGTTTTTGGTTTTTCGTTCGCTTTTCTTGGTTCCACAATAAGAGTTTTATATACAGACAGTTGATGATATTTTCCGCGCACAGTTGGCGTAAATATTTTTCACTGTTGTAAACTTTTGAGCACTTCACATAGATTTTTGGTGTCGGATCGGAGTCTTATAGTGAGTATTCACTAATTCTGTGTTATACACCGATAAAAATTCTAAGTATCGCACGGTTTAAATTTTAACCAAAAATTCACGGGTTCCCCCCGATCCTACCGACAATTATTTTTTTTAAAGGTGATAAATTTGGGTTTTAAATAAATAAATGGAATTTGAGTGGCCTGTTTTTTTTAATTTATACTTAGCGTCCACGCTTTGTTTCCCTGGGGGGGGACAAAAATTATTTCGAGTGTCCAAGTTCTAAAAAAAGGGAAATGTTTACTTTAAAGTTAAAAATTTTAGGGGAGGGGAAAAATTTATATTTTTTGGGGTTATTTTTATTTGGAAAATTTTACATATAGCACCAAATCGAAGTCAATATTTTTGGCAAGAGTAAATTTTTCACCAATCCGTATTCCTTTAAGCTTAAACCTTATTTTTTTTAACCATCGAAATGGGATCGCCCCGGTTTTTTATAAACCACGCGAAAACAAGAAAAATAGGTTACATCCGATTTTTTCTAAAATTTGTCTTCAAAAAACAACTAAGAGCCCTATTCTAAAAACAACCCCGTTTGAAAAGTTGGAGGAATATGATTTTCCCCAATTAATTTTTTTCCACAAAAAAAAAAAAGCTGGGGAAGATAGGGGGAAGGTCACGAAAGGGCAAAGGCTGGGGAAAGGGGCCGGGTGAATAGCGACACAAAAAAAATTTTTGAAAACTTTGTTTATCGAGTTTATTTTTTTTGATCCCCAATATTTTATATAGATTTATTTTTTCGATATTTGTACTTAAAAAGTCCTTCAAAGGGCGTATCTATTAAACAAATTTTATACGCGGGATTACGTGAACCACGACATTCAAATTTGAAATTTTTTTTGCGAGCGCCCACTTCATAAAAAAAAAAACAGTGCCTAAGCAAATTACCCTTTTTAAGAAAAAATTTTTTTTTTAAGTTAAGTATTTAAAGCTAAGCCGAACCCAATTTTTGGGCCAAATTTTACAAATATCAACGACGATTGGGTGTGCAAATTTGCTTCAAAAATTTTTAAAACGTTCCCGGAAACCCCCCTCAATATGCATCAGCATATAAAGAGCCACATCCCATGCGAGTATGGAATAATTGGCATAAAATTTATATTACATTGTTCCCCATTTTTTTATATTGTGCCAGAAAAAAATTAATTTTCGTTTTTAATTTTTTTAAATTTCAAAGGAAACTGGGAAAAAAAACCCAAAAAACCATTTTTACAAGGATCTTGAATTTTGCCCGAGTTTATCAAACCATGAATTGGGGGCGGCAAACCCCAAAAAAACTGGGTGCGAAAAAATTTGGATAAAACCCCCTTTTACACCCAAAATGGCCCGCTTTGTGGAAAAAATTGGGAAAACCAAACCCACAAAAAAAAAACCAATTTTTTCCCTTACACAATTTAAAGGAAAAGGCAAAAATTTTTTGTATTTCCCTCGGATTTCGAAGAAAGGATATCGTTTAATTTTTGATCTGAAACTTGGAGGATTACCTTTATTAACCTATAAAATTCTAAAGGGTTTGGGAAAAAAGCGATTTTTAAAATTTCCAAAGTACAAAATAATTTCAAGGCCCCCCTTTAGTGCTCATCTTTGTTGGGGGAAAAGGGGGGAAAAAACCAACCCCGTCCAAAACCACCTTTAAAAACCCCTTTTTCCCTTTAAACCCCCTTTTTTTAAGCGGCAAAGTCATCCCAAACTAAACATTTTTTTTAAGGGGAAAAAAAATTCGAATTTAAACTTTTGGGGCCATGTTCACGGGAGCTTGAGGCTGGGTGTTACCACCCTTCAAAAAAATTTTGTATAAATATAAGACTTTAAAAAAAAACCCGGGGCCCCCATAAACTATTCAAGGAAATTTTAAACAAACCCCCTAAAAGCTTTTAAGGGTGAAAAATCTTATATTTTCACTAATTTTTTTAAGTGAAACACCCAAACCTAACCCGCTTTTCGGGAAAATGGGGCCAAAGTTACAAGTGGTTTTTTTCTTTGGTAAATTTTTTCCCTTTAATTTGAAAATCCCTCTTTAAATTTTTTTAAAAAATTTAAAAATGACCTTTTTTTTTCTTCTTTGGAAAAACCTTTTTTTTTAAGCTAAAGTAAACCAAAAAAATTAAAAAGCTTGCCCAACCTGTACCCAATTAGATTTTCAAAAAATTTATTTTAAAATCCCCGGAATTTTTTCATATAAACGTCATATCAAGATGATGATGAAAGTAGCCAAAATTTTGCTAGAGGAAAATAAATTTTTTTCCCAAAAAGAGGTTGATTTTTGGCACCCACCCCCCCTTTTTTTTAAAAAAAAATATGCTCTACTATTTATTTATACATTTACAATTTCCCCCCAAATGTTTTACTTTGAGTAAAATGACAGTGATTCTTTCCCTTGACTTAAAAACGATTTTTTTGGGGGGGGTCCCTCATAAAAAACTTGGCGCAAAACCCCGGGAAGAAGGGGTGCACGAAAAAAAAACAAGTTCCCGGAAAAAATTTTTTATATAATAAAAAAATAAAGTTTTTGGGATCTGTCTGACAGGTTCACCAAATCCTTTTCGACCCCTTTGAAAAACCCTTTTGGGGTTTACATGAAAATGGTATGTCCAAAACATACAACATGGCACCCGAACCCATTCGGAAATTTTTTGGGCCTCTGCCCCTTTCTTTCCCTTGTTCCCCTAAAGCGGGGGGTAAATATCACCCAAAAAATTGCAAACCGGGTTTTTCCCCCCAAAAAGTCCCCTTTACCCCCCTGGGGTTTTTTTTAGGCGATTTCGTAGGGGGGAAGGGGATTTTCAAAAATATGTAATTTAAATTTTCTATTGGACCGAATATAAATTCCGATACCTTTCAACATCGGTTTGTTTGTTTTTATATTTATGAGTAATTGGGTTTTAAAATTTTTTCCCTCTGGTGGGATTTATCCCTTTTACCTTCGTAAAAAAAACCCGATGTCCAAAAAACCAAAATGAATTGAGTCTGCCGTTTATAAAACAAAATAAATTTTTGCCTTATACAACTTCTAGTTTTTTTCCCCCTTCCCCGGGACCAATCCTTTAAAAATTAAAAGTGGGCCCCATAAACAATTTTTTTTTGACTGCTTTACATGTTGGTTTTTTCAAAAACCCAAAAATTTCCCCAAACTTTAAAAAACAAAAAATTGGGTTTTTAATTTTTTGTTTTTTTTTGTTTGGTTTAAATTTTTAATAAATTCGTAATGATGGGCTGTTTCCCCCCTAAAAGCCATCAATATTACATTTATTTTTAAAAATTAAAATCTAACATATCGGGTTTTGGATATATTACAGTGGGGCACCCGGGGGTTTTCGATTTCGTCACAAAACTGCTTAAAATTTAAACGCGGTCCCCTCAACGCGGGTTTGGCAGTAAAAATTTTCTCCCATAGTAAGTGTTTATTTTTTGCCCCAAGTAATTTTAAAAAAGGTCACATTGGTATAATGACCACTCATTTAGGGCAATATGCAATTTTTTTAACTGAGCCCCCCGGGAAAAGCTGGTCTATCATTTTTTCCCGACTTTTGGATGTTGGGTTAAAAATTTGGGGGGTTTTGAGGGCTTTGAAAAAGCGACCGGGGGACCCTAAGTTCGGGGATTTTTTTTGATTACCCTTTCCGGGTTTCAGTTTTTTTGGGAGGCCTGAGCAACCCCGTTTTGGGGGTTTTTTGTTAATTTTTTTTTTTAAGATCTGCATTCGGCTTGTAAATGGGTCACAGAGTCCCATCGTTTTTTTAAAGCTTTCTTTTTGGAATTTTTATGTTTTATTGGAAAAATGGTAAAAAGGGCCCCCTCTTAAAAGCATGTTTGGGTCTCCACCGCTCACATAAAAACAACCTTCCCAAAAAAAAATGCTAAAATGAATGTAGATATTAAATTGAAAAAAAAAGAATTACCTAATATTCTCAGAAGACATTGGGTGTGACAAGAACTTAAAAAGCAAATTCCCCCCGCCTCCCTGCTCATATTGAAAAAAAAAATTTGCAATTCTTGGAAAATTTTTGGAAAACCCTTTTAAATGCAAAACCAAAACCCCCAAACCTTTTAAACCCATTTATCTCTGAAAACAAAGATTAAAAAAAATTTAAATATATTTGAAAAAAAGTTTTTTGGTTGGGATTGGATAGAGAATTAAACCCCTCCCAAGTACTTTTGTTTCTTTGTTTAAAAAAATCTCAAAGCCCAAAAGGGCGTTTTAAATCAAAATTTAATATTAAATTCCCTTTTTTAAAAAAATTAAAGTTGTCTTTGATTGTGCCTGGATTTCCATTTATTTTTTATAAAAAATTTTTCTCATGGTTTTTCGCACAGAAAAAATTTTATTATGTTTTAACATTTTTTTTGGGGAAAAAAAAATGGGAAAAAAACAAAATTTTTTTTAAAAATCTTGATTTTAAAGAGTCTATCAAACCCTAAAATTAAGGCCAATTCTTAACCATTTCATCAAAAAATCTGGGTGTGAAAAAAATTTGTAGAAAGCTCATAAACCCCTTTTACCCCCAAAATTAAGCTATGGGGAAAATAATGTGAGTCGCAAAAAAAAAAAAGGAAACGCCCATTACAAAAATTGATATATCGAAAATTTTTTCGTATTCGGACGACGGAAAACTAATCAAAACTCGCAGTGCTTGCTTTACTTATTGCCCCACAAAAGACCTCTGATATCGTAAAAGACGTGGATTTAACAAAATTAAAGAAAAATGCCCAATTCAATCAAAAACGTTGATACCTTAATCTCAAATGGATTTTTTTTATACTATGAAACATTTTAAAAACCCCGACCCTTGAAAAAGTAGCTCACTGGCACTAAATGGATTTTCTGTTACCAGTTACTTTGGGTTTCTGCTCATTTTTTGCATAAAGGGATCTATGTCGGTTGCCAGCCCCCGTTGCGCTGATTAAAACATTGGGACTAAAAAATTTGTACAAACATGACATCAAACCGAAAAAATACTGCGGGAGTGTGAAAAACCGGCGCGAAAGTAATAGCAGCTACAGTTTTCTTGGAAACGAGAAACATTTGCATTACTTTGCTCTCATCGCTGAATTTTGCAATGTCGTTTTTGGGCTTAAATTTTATTAATAAGCAAAGTGCAAGACATTGAAAAATACTTCAAGAGCAGTCCAATTGCCAGCGATACGATACGAGAAAAGCAAGCTTCCTGCGACACCTGTGCCCTTTTGTTCCGTTTGTTCTTTAGGAGTACTATCACAAAAACTCCCAACCGACTTTCACCAAAACGGCTTGACAAGCTGCTGTTCTTAGGCGATTGTACGGAGGAGAGTGGGATATTTAAAATAATTTTAAAAAAAAAATACTTTTTGGCCTAATATAAATACTCGATATTTACCAAGATCGTAGTTTATTTTTCGAATTTCTATGATATGATGCTTTTTTTTATACTACTCATTAGTACATGATCGATACTTTACTTTCGATTCGACGTTAATAGTTTTCGCATAAATAATTTTTTTTATTTTTTTTAATGACTGCTTCACATATTGTATGTGGTATGTATTTTTTAACTTAAAAACAAAAAATATTGATTTTTATGTTTGTGTTATTTTTTGTGGGTTAATTTTGAATATTTTCTTATGATGGCTGATTTCTTTTCATTTAGCCATCAACATTAACATTATTATCTAACATATCGGGGACGGATATACATGCATATATATGCCGGTCACTATTATCAGTGTGACCGCGGGAGTTGCAGAAAAAAGATGCTTATATTCATCAGTGGTCCACTCAACGACAGGTTGTCTCGATAGTAGTGTGTTTATTTCTGCCCTAAGTAATAGACATCGGTGCACATTGGTATAATTACCACTCTATCAGGGCAATGTGCAATGTTCAACTGAGCCCTAGAAATAGCTGGTCTATCATTCGTTTCCTGACTTTGGGTACCTTTTGCCTAGGTGAGTTAACAGTTTTGACGTTTTGAAGCTTACGAGCAGCGACGGGTAGTCGGCTATTATTTTTGATTACCTTACTGCTAGAGTTTTTGGTAGGCCTGAGCAAGCTGTTGGGATTTGTTTGACTATTTGTTTTTAGATCTACATTCGGCTTAGTAGATAGATTAGCTGAGTCTACCGTTTTATATGCTTATCTTCATGGAATTATACATTTACTAGCTGTACCCGGCCACGTTTCGCTGTGGCATATTGTAGTTGCAAGTATAAGAAATAAGGAACACAACAAAACATAAGTTTTAAATGCGTTTTAAATTTTTTAATATTGTGGATATACAATATTTTCGTTTTTTCCCTTCTCGGCATAAATTTTAAAGTTTCTTTTCCCCCCCAACCCCCCTTG
>JANFPS010000220.1:0-25240 GCA_024703675.1 Drosophila nebulosa | reverse complement strand
GACCTTCTTTGTTTTTTGACACTAAAGTTTAGCATTTTTTTGTAGAAACAAAAGCGAAACAAGGCCCCGGGCCCCCCTGTGCTCCTTGATTATGTTTTGTACTCTTTGTTTTTATTTTTTGGTTTTTGAGTGCACGAAAAAAGAGGGGAAGGCTCTTCAATGACGGTTTACCCGCCCTCACCCTCGGGCCCGCCCTTTTGGGGGTTTTGGAATTCATTCCAGTAAGAGCTATTTACCCGTCACTTCGTTTATTTCTTAGGGGGGAGTCCCAAATTTCAGTTTTAGGCAAAGTTTCTTTTATTTCCAAAAAAACTTTTACAATCGAAAGGAAAAAAATCTTTTCGTTATTTAAAAGCCAGATTCACAAAAAACAAATAAAAGTTCTCCCTTCTTTTCCCTTCATACCCACCCTTCACATCATGTGCAATGTAAAAATGGAAAACCAAGTAATATGCCATGTCGAAAACGTAATCCCCCGCACAGGCAACTGTCTCACTTAATATGCAAAAGGAATTCCGCGCGGCGGTTTCCCCTAGGGCCCAATTCATTACAATTAAACGCCCGCAGTGGAAAGGTCCTGTGTGTGTGTGTGTGTGTGTGGGGCCCGGGTTGGTGGTATGGAAACCCCCGTGAAAAATTTGAAAAAATAAGGGTAAAAACTTTTAATTTTAGATAAACTAACCCCTACTCCTTTCAATAAGAAAGGGCAGCAAAAAAAAGTAACCTTGGGGTTTTTTCCGAACTTTTGCTTGGCACGAAATTTTTAAGCGTTTTAACCCCGTGAGTCCTTTTTTCCGAAATCATAAAAAAATTTAAATTTATAATAGGGCCCATGGAAATTTTTTATTTTGCAGCAATGAGTTTCCCCCCCTCCCTTTCTCTATTTATTGAATACTCATGAAGCTTATAAACAATGACAGAAAATTGGGGTTTTAAAATATCCAGATTTGAGCTAGTTACAACTTGTTGCTTTTATTTTAATAAAATGATTTAAAATTTCACTTTTTTATGCGTGTTGCGTGTGTTTGGTGTTAGTGATTGGATTGGCGATGGAGAGGGAAAACGGGAGGCGGCGGGCAGGCCCACAGGAGGCAAATTGAGCCATATTAATCCAACAGCAGCAGGGGGGAAAGGAGGGTTTTTGTTTTTTTTACAAGGGCCAAGGCCCCAAAACACTTTGCCCCAAAATTTGTATGTTTGGAAAAATTATTATTACCCCTTTAATAATTTTATAATAATATCAAAGGGAAATATAGCCAATTGAATTAATTTCTACATGGTGCTGATTTTTGAGGAGGGGATTTTTTTTGTTTGGTTTATTTACTTGATTGATTAGATATGCGCAAAGTGAGATTGCCTTTTAAATTTAAATAGTATGCGGATTTTTGGGTTTTTGGGGTTATGAATAGTTTACACACTTTTTCAGTTGGATCACAAAAGGGGAAAGGGATAAATATCAGATAGTCTAGGAAATTTTTTTTTACATGTGGTGGAGTCCTTTATTTAAAATCAAGATAGTACATGAATAGGGTATAAGAACAGGGAATGATTTTTTAATTTTTTGATGGATACCCTTTAAAATTGCGGGGGTTTTTGATATCTTGAACCGTCCCTGGCAATCCAATTGAGTTACTAGGGTTGCTTTTAAATTTACAAAAACATCTTGGCATACATTAACGGGTTTTGACTGCCTACTTCAGATCGTTTTCCCCTTAGGCCACCTACTCCAATGCTCTCAGTTTTTAGCATTTGAGACGTTACGCGTCTTTTGCAGGCATTTAAGTGCCCGGCTGCTGCTGTTTGCGACTGACCCCTCTTCTTTTTTTGTTAGTCGTTCCCTAAAAACAATCAACCCAAATGACAAGCAAATCTGCAGACGGAAGCGGAACATTGTTGTCACACAATGGGAGCGCGTCGCAATTATAATAATTTGATTGCGGCTCTGACAGTCCTCCGCCCGGGTTTGTCAACCACCAGCCCGGACCCCGTCCCCCGGATTTTATTTTTGACGTTTGATGCTTTTGAAACGCCAACAACTCATGAAGCATCCTAGCCCGAGGAGACACCCACCAAGGGATGTGCATTCACTTTTTGTTGTTTTGTTTTTCTTTTTCTACCCTTTTAATTTCGAGCACTTGGATAGGGAAAGGAGAGATGATATTAAGGGAAAAGTAGAGCACAGTTTTTTTCAATACGTACTAAAAATAATTTGCTGCACAAAAACCAATTAAAGGGGGTAAGGTTAAAGGTTTTGGGGAAAAAACGGTCACTTAATACACCCAAATTTTTTGCCCAAAAAACCTCATAACACACACCCACACACACAAAAAACACTTTCAAAGTGATCAAGGTATGCGGGCTTGGGGTTGGTGGTTGTCCAGTGTTTTGTGGCGTGGGATTTGTCGAGTAGATTTTGGATTTAAAAAAAATTTTTCTTGAAAGCTTCCAACTTTGGCTTGTTTTGAAAAAAACCCCCTGGGGACCCAAAAAAAAACCCCCAAAAGATTATTTTCAAAAGAAGAAGAAGAAAGAGAGTAGAAAAAAAGAAAACAGACAAAAAAATAAAACCCAGGGAAAAAAAAACTGGAAAACTTTTTTGGGGGATAGCCCTTGGGAAATTTGGGGAAATTTAGTTTTTGTTTTAATTTGACCGAGGGGAAATTAAAAAAAAAAGCAAAGCCAAACCCTTTTGTTTTGGGTCTACCCAAAAGGAGAAAAAAATGCAAATCACTGCAAAAGAATAAAATTTCAAGGCAGAGATTGAGAAGAGACAATTGAGAATGTGAAAATTTGGGTTTTAAGAAATAGAGTTGACTCTCTTTCTCTCCCCAAAAAAAGAAGAAGAACAAGATTGCAACGACTACATACATAAACCCGTTTAACTGACGCTGAAAAACCCAAAGCGTGACCCCCTCCTTGTGGCTGGTGGCTCTGGATAACACATAAATTTTCCCCTTTTGTTTTCCCACTTACAAACATGTCCTGACGTTTAAATTTTAAAAAGGGCAATTTTTACTGCTGACTCGCTAGTGGCTAGCAGAGAAAAAGATAGAGAGAGATAGAGAGGAGATAGAGAGAGAGGAGGAGAGAGAGAGATTGCATACACACGAAAAAGAACAGAAAATTTTAGAAAAAAAAGTGCCAAAAAAATTTCAATTTAAAGGGCAGACGAATTTTATGCAAAGTCGCAGCGGACTTTGCATGAATGTGTTGTCTGTTGTGTATGGTGTGGTGGTGTGTGGGTGGCAGGGGGAATGGCGTGGCTGTGACTTAGATTTGGGAAGGGAAGTTGGGTGATTCAATTTGCAGTTGTGACATGCACCAGCCCCCCCCAAACAAAAAGTAAAATTGCTTTTTCATCTAGACTTTTATGATTTTTTCTTTTATTTTTACCCCAAAATCCCCTCCTTCAGGTTTTCCTTCTTCTCTTTCTTTGGGGCCCCCGGGTTTCAATTTATTTTTCAATTTTCTTTTTTCGGTGAAAGAATTTATATCTGGTGGGCCACTTTATAAAAAATTTTACACACACATTTCTTGTTTGGGGGTTTTTTTTTTTTGCGAATGAAGGATCCTATTTGTTCGACACGGCTACGCTTTTGCGTAAAATAGTTCCGGCCCATTTTACATCCGTCAGGTTTTCCCCGGGAAACGCTGTGGACATTTCTCATGGAAAGGATACCACGCAGATGGTTATCTGTATGGAAAAGGGGGATTGCATTGCTCCTCGTAAATTTCAATATCGAAATGGGGTTATAGCGCGAAGATGCAGTGATCGAAAGTTCTCACATACTTGTATGCGTCACATAAAGGAAGGAATCGGGCCCTTTGGGGTCGGGCATAAAACTGAAGATTTTTTTTGGTATTCCCCCAGTCCCGCTATAGGGTGGATCGGGATCTTATAACCCGAGTCACATAATGGGATTTCAATGCACAAAATGAAAAGGAGAAACAGGTGAGAGCCCAAAGGTCTAGAGAAACCAGATTATTCAACCATATTTAAAGGTGTAGAGTTTGCAAATGTGAAAGTCTTCCCCGAGGGAAAAATTTAAAGGTTTTTCGGGATTCACAATTCCTTTATCCAAAAATGGGGCGGCAAATTTACAAAAAGGTCAGGGACGCAGTGGTAGGAGACAGTGTATAAGTAAAAATGGCAACTCGAAAAGAAAAAATGACAGCACATTAAAAACGATTAAGCTATAATTTACCCGCTTTGGCTGGGTCCCAACGAGTCTTGCCTGCAGCCCAGCAATTAAAGTAGAAAAATTTCACATTTAGTTTTTTCTCCTTGATATACCCAAATTATGAAACTTTTGTTTTTATTTAAAAGGGAAAATAATAAATCCGGGTTTTGTCATAAAATTTTACCTAAGCTTAACAAGAACAAAAACATTTCAATCATTCACTAAAAAATATATATTTGCCTAAACCCAAAAACCCTTTGAAGCGTTTTTTTAAATTTGAATTTTTTCGTTTAGAATTTTATTTGCACACAAGCAGAAAAGGGAAAAATTTTTGTTTGATTTTCACTACAGTGGCTTTTTCCTGGGCCTTGCAATCTAATTCTCCTGTGATGATGCCAAAGCACCAAAAAAATCAAAGGCTACAAATTAATGAGAATTTTGAATACGATTGAAAATTCTTGCATTGCAGCAGCCGACTTACCAACCAAAGGCTGAGAAGGCGGCCTATTTGCTGCTGTGTTGGCCTGGCCATATGGTCTGCTATATTAAAAATAACTGACTAGAGACAAGAGCTAGCAACTCGGTACACTCGAGTTCACCTCAGTTATAATGGATACGCTACATTACATTTGGCAATAAAAGAAATTGAATTATTCTTTTTGTCTGGCCAATTAGCGTTGCCAATGGCATCAGTTGACTGACTTTAGGAATTTATGGGGTGACCTCCAAAACAAATAAACACCTTGCCCAAAGAAAGAATAGCGTGGGGCCAAAAAGGCAAGCACCCAGCTTACAGGATATGGTAATTAATTATATTACACTGGCACGCAAGCACAGACGAAAACGGGCAGGCAGGCAGGATCATTACGTATACGTCACGTTTTTCAGTTGGTCACATTGCCCAAGGGCAGTAATAAATTGTTTGGCGTTTTAACTAAATTTGATTACCAGAGTCAGAGAGGCGGTCTGGTGTGGGTGTAGTGGGCGGGTTACGAAACACTTTTTCTTGATTTATTGATATGCTAAATTTAGTGTTTGCACGTTGACCTTTTCTTTTGCTCCTGCTGTTATGTTTTTTTTTTTTTTTTCCAGAATTGCGATGTCGTGTGTATGTGGGCACTAAGGGGGGGCAGGGAAAAGAGAGGGTTTTGAAATTATGAGCCATGGCACGCTATTTGCTGGTAATTTGGCTCTTTGGTGTTGTTGTTGCTGAAAAATTTAAATTTTAAATGGTTGGGAATTTTTCTGTTGCCAACGCTGTTCTCCGTTCAACGTTCAGTATTCGCTTTTACAGTTTAATTGCAGCTTACGATCCTGAACAGTGTGCAGACCTTTGAAACGGACAAACATTTGGTCGCGCCAGGAGAGTGTTGGGGGCCGCGTCCTGGCTTAATTAATTTATGGCCATGGCCAGGACTCTCGTTAAATACACGTCATTTGAAGTTCGAGCGTGTTTAATGTGACGTATGACTGATTTATGTGATGAAGCGAAGCAGTTTAACTGCCAAAAGAGGCGTCAATGACTTGAATTGTCAGATCAAGGAGGGATGGATGAAAGGGTATATTCCAAATGTAATGAAATCCTCAAAAAAACTCATAAATGACAATCTAAATTTGATTGCTTTGCTCTTTTTCGCCCAGATTGTTGTCTTTGTGTTGCGTTCGCCGTTTGGGGATTCGCTCTGCATAATTACTTCCAGACAAGTGGGAATTTTCAGCATGGCTAACCTTTTGCTGCCTCTATCTCTTTTCCTTATTTCTCTTTTTCTCTCTCTCTCTCTCTCTTTGCCTTACCGCTTTGCCGTCGTCTCTTAGTTAATGCAATTTTGTGATTATGTTTTTGCTGTTGTTGCTATCTTTTATCCCAGTGAGCTTACTTTAGTTAGTTTTGCACGCAATTTAATTAAATTTACTGCCTTTTTTTTTTTGCCTCTCTTCAAGAGTCTGCCGAAATTAGTAGGAAATTGTTAATGCGATAACAGATTCGCACAAATGGCGTGTGTGTGATGGCGGGTGGGCGAGGATGCTCGGGCGCACATGTAATGCTTCTCACTTTGGATTCATGGGGGCAGAGAAATCCCCCCTCGTTTCCTGTGAAATTAAAGCTGAAGCAGGAAAAGATTCACGGCCGTAAACATAAATCGTTTCTCGTGGCCATAGAAGGCAACTATAGAGGGTGCCACCCATGTGAGTAAGTGAGAAATTCATTGAAAATGCATTTGCGGTTAACTTGAAGATGGTAGAGGTAAACGGGAGCAGGATAATGGCCATCGGGGCTTGGCAGCTAAATTAAAGACGCATCTCACGCGGTTACTCCACGGAGCAAGTAAGCGAACGAGCAAGAGTACCGACCATAAATCAGTTTTAAATGCGTATAAATAAATTGAACAGCAGCAAACATCAGGTGAGCTGGGGAAGAGTACTGTGGCTTGATGTTGGCTGAGAGCGCAGCGTTGGCCACGGGACATGCCGTACAACTAGAGCTAAGTGAACAGAGGTCACACACTGAGAAAACCAAGCAGAGCGTAATCCATTGCCTTAGTTTTGACAATTATGCGACGGCGAGACTGTGCGCAATGCCAATGGATTCGAAATGGAACTGGGACAGAAACAGAGACAGGGACATACAAGAGCAAGATGTAGGCACATATACAGCTAGTAAAGTTGGTGGCAAGGGACGCCCACCTAGATAACGATGAAGCTGGAGCATGGTGATATGTCATCATGTTTGTCTTGTCCTTGCGTTTACTTAACTCTGGAATTGCTGTTATTTATTTAAGCGGCTGCTCCACTGTCGATCCGCCTACCACTCGACAGTACTTAATCAAAGGATTTTCGCTTTAAATTTTAACTAATTTACTTTGCATTCTTGCTATTTGATTTTATCTACAGAGTTTGCTTTAGTCACACGGAAACACACACACACACACACTCACGCGCGTGAACATGTTGTGCCCTACTAGCATCGCGCTTTATTGAATTTCATAGTCTAATTTGGGCGCAAAATTAAATTTTAATTATACAGCCCTTTTTGGGGCTCGATTGCCCTAATTGGAAACGCCAAGTTCCAAGTGTATGTGGGTGTGTGAGGCCTTTGAACACATTCCCCCAAAATTGAGGATGTACTGAACTGGAATGGCGTCATTAATTTTTCACTTCTGCTTGAAGCAAAGTAAAAAATATTCACATATGTACGGTGGATAAATATTTTCATTTCGAAAGCAACCAAATATGTGTTTCATTTATTAAAATAAATATAAATATAAATATATGTTGCGCAGCCGCACTTCCCTCATACATGAATTTGTACTAACAGCACTACAAAAGGCTTCAAACTAATTGCAAAACCAATGTTATTTTTCTACCATGTTCAGTTTTGCAATGTGTGGAATTTTTAGATAAATGAAAATGGGAGTGTAGTCCTTTGGGGCTCCTAATAGAACTCTATTGTTGGGAAGCTGTACTGTAAAAACTACAATTAGTCTAGCTAATGAGTGCAAGGAGACAACTAAAATGGAGAAATTTTTTAAAATTTAGAATACCACATACCAAAGCAACTACAATAATACAAAAATGTTTTCTGGAGTTGTTAGGAATGCACTTCAGTTTTTTTTTGCTTTAAAAGTTAGGCAAATCCAAAGTGCTGGAATACCTTTTACATAATGAAATTGTTTACGTGCTTGTCGTAGTATGTGACTGTCAGATTTGGAGTTCATTATGTGTGTGTGTGTGTGTGTACTTTTAATCAACACTTTTATTGAATAAGAACAAATTTGTTTTAATTGGTACCTTGATGAGAGTTTTGGCCCAGTGCATAGCAGTCGACACTTTATAGTTGTTGGACTTGGCATAGCTACATATATTTGGCTATTTGCATGGCAGCTGCGAGGACGTTTCACAGCAAACTAACCCCAATTGGCAAATGAAATTAAAACATCCTGCCAATACGAGCAAAACGACAAGCAGTAATCGGACATACATACAGCCAAAACTAGGGCCCCGTTTAAAGAAATAATGATTAAAAAGGTTGTTAAGTGCTAATATTTAATTTTTCAATAAGCTGTTACAGTTCATGAAATAATACAAATTGCAAAAGGTTTACAAATATACACGGTTTTTTTTGCTTATTTCTTCTACTTCATAGACTAACGTAAACAATATTTTAATTGTTACATTTCCTTTGATTTTGAATCTTTATTTGACAGAGGTAAATTTCAATATGCAACACTGCGGTTGTTCTGTCACTTATAATACAACACACACACACACGCACACACACGTTACTCATATCGATAGTTGTTGATTTTCTTCATATGTCAGTTGCACTTCATTATATATGCCAAAATGCGCAAAACTAAATTAAAAGGCAAAAATAGAGCAAGTCCAAGAATAATTGGTGATATGGCAAAAGCACTAACTTTTTTAATTTGCAGCTAATGAATGTCAGCGTATGAACGTATGTAATAGGTAGGTACATATGTATGTGTATGTATGTAAATGGGTATAGATGGCAAACGGATGCATTGCATCCATCCATGCTATGCGAGACAGTCTATCGCGCTGTGACACTGACAAGTTGGCAGGCGAAGCGGCATATAATCAATATGCAATATTTACATATCCCACTCTTTGTTGGGGAAATTGAATTGTAACTGCAACATAATAAAAATAGACATCAATTTTACTCAATTGACAACGAAACGAATTGAAAGTGAATCAAAAAAACAAAAAAAAAAAAAAAAAACAAAAAATAAGAGAGACTGGGAATACTGTGTGGGTTGGGGCCTGAGTAGTATTTCAACTCTAAAATCCTTTCATCCTTCCTTCCGTTTCACTCTAATTGTAATCAGGCAAACGCAAAACGTGCCTAAAAGTTTACAATGCGTTCCACTAGTTATATACAATGTTGTGTCATGCAACTCAATTTCAGCCTACCCCACATTTATTCCCCCGACCCCCCAAGCCATTTGCTACTATTTCGACCCTGCAATGTGTGTGTCTGTGTGTATGTGTGGGGCAAACAGAAAAATTCTACAACAGGAAAAACAACGACATCAGCTTCAACATAAAATTTACGAGTCGTTTACACAAATAGCAACACTGTTGCAATAAACGACAGCCGAGAAACCTTCAACTCTACCCCAAACACTCCCTCTCAATTCCCACCACCCACTCCAACCCAACTCCGCTCTGGTTCTGCTTCATCCTGCTTCGGTTTTTTTTTTTTTTTTGCAATTTTTATATTGTACAAAATGTTTTCGTTTCAACGCTTTATATTTATTTTGTGTTACCCCTATCCAACCGCCCGGTCGCTGTTGCACACTGCCATTGTGCTAGGATCCCCCCACGATGTCCCCCCCACGAGCCTCAGCGGCCATCCTTTGCCATTCTCATGCCATCATGCATGTGCCAGCGTGTGTTGTGTTTGCTAAAATAATGGATTTTTATGCGCATTTGTTTGCACTGAGTCGTTCGACCTGAGCGCACGACGACTACATACATTACAAGAGAAGGCGACGGCTGTGGCATTGTTCTCGGGCGCGTATTCGTGAAAATGATTGGAAAAATCAGTAAAGTGAAATACAAGAAAAATTCAAAAAAAAAAAGAGAAAGAGAAATTCAAAAAGAAGCTGTAAAAACGCATACAAATGATATTATGTGTGTATGATGGTGTGTGTGTCAGTGTTTGTTCTGTGTATGTGTGTGGCTACAAACATTGAAAGCTTATAGCATTGACTTTTGATTGGCATTATGGGTTGTGGATTGGGACATGTGGTGTTGGCTGTGTGGCGGCTGTGGTGGAGGCTCGGGCAGGCAATGCAAATTCAATGGGTACGAATTGCAATAAGTCTTAATGAAAGAAATAAGCAGATATCGGTGCTTCCTAGCAATTAAGCAGCTCATACGTACTTTATTCTGTTGTATTCAATAGAAATAAGATGCGAGTTTACCAAAAATTACAGAATAATACTACACACCTTGCACTAATGGGGTTTTTGAATTTGTGTTGAATTTTACAAAAAGTTGTTACCTACTATTTAAGCCGAATGAAGCTTAAGGAAGCCAGTTAAAAAGAATCAATTACCATCGACCAAAACATCAAAAACGAAAAATAAGCCGAGAAACAAACGAAACATCTGCCAATTGATTGTGAAAACCTTTTTTGAAGCATCTCATTGAGCGTAGGGCTACAAGCATTGTTCAATGAAACACATATCAAGCCAAGCATTTACGGATTACTAAAAAAAAGGATAAGCAGCAAATGAAGGAAGACAACAATAGTAAAAAGGAAAATTCGCCCTAAGTGCACCAGCTCCACTTGAGAATGGTGCAAGTGCATAAGAGGAACAATGCTCCACTTCTGTTAACATTCCTAGTCTGAAAAATTGCCACACGTAGTGAAGCGAATGTTAAATAAATTTCTATTCTAATCATTTTTCCTTTTTTCTGTTTTTTGCTTTTAAC
Organism: Drosophila nebulosa; assembly: GCA_024703675.1. Classification (NCBI taxonomy): domain Eukaryota; kingdom Metazoa; phylum Arthropoda; class Insecta; order Diptera; family Drosophilidae; genus Drosophila; species Drosophila nebulosa. The sequence continues at coordinate 14,594 of JANFPS010000220.1, read as the reverse complement.
TTTTGCAGCAGTTGGTCGAGCCAAAAGAAAGGCATGTAAGCTCACTTGTCCTAAGCGGAATCTTCGTTTCTTGAAGTAGTAGTAGGTAACATACCTGAAATGATAGAGAAGAAAAAACACAAATCAGATTAACAACTCTTTTGCAAAACTTATAGCAAACAAATGCATTTTTGTTTGTTTTTTTTTATGTTGTTCTTTTTTTTTTGTACATAATACATAGAGGGTGGGCTTAAAGAATGAAGGCGAATGGGCAAGACAGATCATAAACATCATATTTTATAGTTTTTTCGGTTGCTTATGAGAACAGAGTCCAAAGTGATAAGGGGTCATATATTTTGTAACTACGAACTACAAATGGCTGCCACAGCACATAAAAGACATCCACCCAACACTTAAATATAGGCCCCCCCCACACTCACACACACACACACACACATGGCCTTACTTTTTGGCATTTTAGGGTTACCTTTTCATCCCGCCTCTACGTATGGCGCGCTGCTGTTCCCTTTTCGCTTTCTGTATCTTCTCCCAACTATACACACTGTGTGTTGCCTTGTCAAACGACGTCGTTTGTGCGGCTTTCACCTAGTTAACTCGCTGTGTCACTCCCTCTAACCCTCTTCTTTCCCAGGCACACTCTGTTAAAGGTTTGCCCTAAGGGGAGCAATCCACTTTTTCCTCTCACAACTTCTTTTTTTTCTGCTGACGACCACCGCAGTGGCGCTCGCTTATCATCTCACGTTTTTCTATGTTTTATGAGCATTCGCGCGCCTTTTGCTGGCTTCTCGTTTAGTACAATTTTATATGAATTTTTGTGTCACATTTTGTTTTTATTATTTTTATTTTCTTGACATTTTTAGTGGGTTGCCGCCATCTTCTTTTCGATGACGACGACGACAACGACAACGACGACTAGAGGCAGGAGATGTGACGTGTGTGTCATTTTGTCACATACTTTTATGTTTTATTTAGCAACAGGAGTAGTAATAGAAGTTTTTTTTAGTGATTCATTCTTTAGCACTTTGTGGTCCTGATGTGCCTTTTTCATATACACTTGAATGTGTTCGAATTGTTCGCTTGTTTGTCTGAGGATATCCGTAGTCTTGGCTCGCTCTTTTTAATTACTTATCGCTTCGCTTGACCATTGTCAAGTTTTTAAATGCCCGCTTTTGACACTTAACTGCTTTTATTGGCTTACTCACTCCTTGGACCCTTCCATCCACCACTTGTCCCTTGTTGTTCTTTGTCTAGCCAATTCCATTTGTTGTTTTATGTTTTATTGTTCCGCTCTGCTACATTCTGTCATAAAAATATTATGTTCTTGGCGTAAAATGTTTTTAATGGTCTTTGGGTCTAGGGACTGTCCAAGATTAAGCTGATATTTATACGTCTAATTAATGTTAATTTCAATTGATTGTCCTGATTTTCTCATTTTCCCCAAAAGCACTGAAACCAAAGTGTTGTATCTTATCAACGGGGAGAGAACTGGTCACAGAAGAATAGAATAACATATCGTTGTACAGTCCTTTCATTGTTGTGTATACATATATTTAAAAAGGATTATGCACTCATGTGCTACTCAAATTCAGACATTGCACGGAAATGCATTTAAGGAGTCGCGTTTTCGCTTCCTTCTCTCAGCTGTGTGATAAATTGCCCCTTAAGTGCAAAACAATTGAACAGACATTTCAGGGGGATAGGGGGGAGAAGTCGGGAACACATCTGAGCAAGAAGGCGGAGCGGATGACACTTTGTTCTGGTGCACTGAGCATCTTGTTAGGTGCCACAACAAGGGGATATGCAGGGGGAAAAGAGTAGAGTTGGGTGGAATGTTGCCAGCGGCAAAAAGACAATTGCACTAAGAAAAAGTTTTATGAAAAACATTTGAAATGTATGACAGTTTTTGTGTATTCGTTGTAGTTTATATCAAACCACACCCTCACACATCCTGCATGTTGGCACAATTTCCAATTGGGCTGTGGCCAGCCCTTAAGAAAATTTTGCCCTTGCGCCAGAGAGAACCAGGTTAAGTTTGATATATAAAGAGATTTCTATACCCTTTGAGAATTTATTATTATATGATAACGATAACTATGTATTTTATCTAAAAAGGATTTAGATTCACAGCTATTGCTCGAAATTAGATGTACACAGTCTACATCGTCGTTTGATTTTCATATTAAACCATTTAACTGAATCCTTTTTTTTTGAAAAAGAGATATAGAAATGCATGTGTGGAAAATACATTATTCAACGCTTGCCGCACATGGGAATGTCGGTAATCTGGTTCAATTCGGATCCAGAACTCGGACACAATACGTCATACGATGCGTGTCTTGCTGCAGTTTGCCCTTTTTTTCTGATTTATATATAATTTGATTTGATTTTCCTTTTTTTTTTTTTTTGCTGACTTATGACATTTGCCATGGGCAATGGGATGAGAAGACAGGAGGGGAAGATCCGGAGTGTGGGGCAGGAATAATATTATTAATTTTAATAAAATTAATTTTTGCATTTCAAGCAGTTCGCTCGGGCAACTTTTCACAAAGGGAATTTAATTTATGTATTCGATTAAATACGGAAATTGTTATTTTATGTTAAATTTATGTGAAGTGTATTGTGTTTCTGTGTATGTGTTGTGTGTGTGTGTGTGGTGATAAATTCGATTTGTTCCCAGCTGCTGCATCATTATTAATGCGATTTGTATCTGTGTGCTTTTGTTGAGTGTGTGCGGATATGCAGGATTCTTTGTTTGCCACTTGTCGGCAATTTGTAGGCTAAAATCAAAACACTGATCAACATGAACTACTTTGAATTCACACGACCGGCCATTTGGCTAATCCGCAACCACAAAGTGGAGAGACAGAGAGAGAAAAAGAAAGAGAGAATGAGAACCAAAACCCGGGACTATCCAGGACCAACTGTCAGCATGTCTGTTGTTTTTAAACATTTACATTGGGAGTTTCCCTTTTTCAGTTGCCAGAAAACCAACTGGGGGTTTGCGGCCCTGTTTGCCAAACCATTTTTGTGCTTTTGTCTCACTTTACTTTTCAGTTGGTGTCGGTTTTACTAAGGGGGAGGGAGGGCCTTCTAAACTTGGTCATGGCATTTGGCCAATTGTCTGTGGCATCGGAACTTGCCGAGCTGGTGCAAACAACAAAGAATTTCAGCAGAAAAAAAATGGAGACCAAAAATGGCTCATTCAACTATGTTTCGCTTACGTCGACTTTCTTCGTTTTTTGTGCTCTTGCCATTCTCTGGCCGAATTAGACCATCATTTGAATGCATATCGAAGGATGCTTCGACCGGCTTTTTCCCATTAATGTGGCTAAAACGGAAAATTGCAATTAAAATTTACTTACTGACTTAACGACCATAAAAAGAATCAGACCTACTGTAGCTTTCTTTACGGCTGGATTTGCAGACAGCAGCGGGTGAGAGCAAAAAGAGAAAATGAGAGACCAAAAGGTGCACACATAGAAATCCTTTTTAATACTTCTGTGCAGAAAAAAAGAAAAGAAAACGAAAACGTAAATGAGGTTACACATTACACACACACACACACAAAACACACACATTTATATTCACACAAAAAACACATGGAGTTAATGCCTCGGACTCGGACCCGGTCAGCAAGTCCATTGCTTGGCGATAAATTAAAGAGGAACTACAAGCCAGCCGACACACGATAACAAAACTATGGCACACTGCATTGAATGTATGGCAAAAAGGCACACAAATTGCTTACTAAACAAAGAACTGTGGTTTCCAATTTAGCTATAAAACTAAAGTTTAATTATTATACGTTTGACGTTAATCAATTATAAATAGCAAATTATCTCCTAGGAGTATTTAATCCTAGCCATTCCGGTAATTCACTTTTTAGCCCCGATTCCTACCTTTTTAGAAATTTTCCCCTTTGGAATAGTTAACTTCTTGAAAACAGTATAATAATATAAAAGCAAATTTTTTAATTCTATTTTTTAACAGAGTTGTAAAGTTTTTGTTTCATTTCATTTTACTACACTGTGCGTAACTCGATTGTTGGTTTAGACAGTCGTTTAGTCAGTGGGCCAGTTAGTCAATGAATGAAGTGAAATTACTTAATGGTACGAAATTGTACTTTGCTTAATTACTTGGCCACTGATACCACATACATCCTCTTTCACACACACACACATATACACATTTACCAACACACGTGCACACATGTCATTCAATACGCGTGGGTGCCGTAAAAATAACCTTCTCGTTCTTCGTTTTGCTCGCTCTCTCTTCTTCACTCTCTGAATGCTCGTAAACTAAGGATGTTTGTGTGTGTTGGCCTTGTTTATGGCTTGTTTCTTTTGAGTTTGCTTGGTTTGGTTGGTTTTTGGTTTTGTTTTTGTTTTTTTGTTTGTTGTTTGTTGTTGGCTCTCTCTGCTTAAATAATTTTCTTCTTGCTCCCTCGTTTAATTTGCGCCGTGGCTTTCATTGCGTATACGCAATATATGACATTTTAAATTGTTTATGAGTTTCAAAGGGCAAAGAACAACGACAACAACAACAACAACATTACAAATTGTGGCCCAACACTGACATCGGACTGTCACGAATTGGCTAATAGAATTGAATAGAAAATGTACGCGTGTGGTTTTTCAGTTAATTGTTGAGAGAATTGCCAATTGACGCGACGGACAAGGACTGATTTGCTTGGGGCGTTTGGGGCTTTAAGTGGTTTTTGGTTAATTGGTAAAGTTGTTGTTGTGGGTTGCTGTTTTTTCTTCGTTTTTTTTTTTTGTTGTTGTTGTGTTCTCTACATTTAGCGGCGATTTCCGACTGACTGCCTGTTTCCTAAACATAGACCCAGAGCCAATGTGCAAATATTTGTTTGCTCGACTTTTAACATGGCTAGAACCTGGCTGCCTGAATCCGGCCTGCGTCATGTGCTTCCGGCTCAACGCACTGGCGCACCCATCACTTTCCTTCCATTCCCTCTCACCATGTGAAAAACGATGGGCAGCAGATAGAGAGGTAGCTTGATGGGTGGCCAGGTAAATAGGGTTATGTAGGTGTTGTTGTGACATTGTTTGTACATGATTTGTTATACGAAATGTACACATAAGAGGCACGCCACATTGTCATAGTTCACTCCCATTTACCACCCGCAGCAGTTGGTTGGTGTTTAACTTAACGCCGAATGCTCTCCCGCCTACTCAAGGACCTCAGTATTCAAAATATTTTAATAATCACGCAGTGCATTAACTTTGACTACTGCCTGCGCACTTGTAATTGCATAATAACAATGTATATGCTGTTGTAACCCGATGGCCCTAAATCATTTTATGTATATATATGCGTTTAAACAAACAAGGCCAACGGTCCATCCATACTCACACTCACACTCATACACACCCAACTGGCCGTGTTGTATTTTAGTGAATTATTTAGACCTCATAGCATTCAGAGAGTGTTCATTGTAGTTGTTGCAGTCATTTTATAAGTTTTTCAATATCTGGGTTAATTAAAAATGTATTTTGGGAAATGCCAAAATGGTAACATTTCCATCGTACTCATAATACACAAAATGCGTATAAGTGCGTTCACGTAAGTATTACAAATGACAAATGAGTGCATACTAATGGATGTCGATGTGTGCCCTCCTCCTCTGGCCTGGCATTTCAATTTACCCGCACACATAGTGGGCTATTGCAAATGCAATCGATTTTGCATTTGTCCAAAATGTATATCTGCCATATTGAAATTACTGTCATGTTCATTACACAACCCTCTCCCCCAATGCCACCAACCATTCTATTTCCCCTCTGATGGCCCTCTTATCGGGGTAATTAATATGAATTGATTGCAAGTGTGCGGCATACTTAAAGGCTGGCAGCACGATCTGCATGTCCTTATTTATGCCATCAATTTACTCGGCATCAATGAGCCAACAAAAGGAATGAAAGAGAGATGAAGAACCAGAATGGGAATGAATGAATAAGTGAGAGCCAGGCAAATGCAAATCCCCCATGCACCCTATGATAATATTTTCCAACAAATATCACAAATCGACAATGCCAAAAGTAAACGGCTAACAAATATTTATAGCATTTGAATGAACGAGCCAAGAAGCGAACGAAGAAGTAAACATGGTAGTGTAAGCGTCATGCAGAAAGGCAAGAAGAGACGCCAGAGGGGCAGCCAGGGAAATGGGATGGGCTTGAAGGCTGCTCCTGCAATATTTATTACAAGTTGCATTCAAGACAGCGTCGCAGTCGACAATGGGCTGCCAGGCGAAAACAAATAGCTGAAAGGCAGCGCCACAGTCAGTGCCAGATGGCAGTCTATTGCCATTCAAGGATACCCGTCCGACATTCCGTCCCCATTCACAATGCAACTAAGGGCTCTATAGAGGCAATGGAAATCATTTAAATAAAAGTCAATGTCATGCCATGTAAAGAAGACGGCGAATAAATAGGCAAAGTCAGCGGCAAACATGCCTGGCACGGACCAAAACTTCCAAGGCAAATTTATCAAGCATATGGTATATGACTCCTATTTTTATATACGAGCGAGCTTTATACTTATAAACATAAATAAATAAATGTAGTGTATATGTATATATAAGTATAAATGACAATTCACATAAAGACGAAAGCAGGGCCAAATAAATGCTTCTCATTCCCCATGGCATGGCACACTCAATGGCCAGGACTGGCACAAATCTCGGCGGCTGTTTCAATGCTTTTAAATTTGGCATCAAAGTGGAGGCTGACAGATGGTCCGACGTGGCAGGTAGACAGCAAAAGACTCAACAACAATGTTGCTTCTAATGTATTTTCGTTTTATGGGCTCATTAAATTACGCTTTATTGCCGTTAAAATAAAATATTATGTGATAAAAAATGACGGGCAGATTTTAAGTACGCTAATAAAAGTGACTAGTGACAAGAGTGGAGAAGACTCCTGCTTCTGCTGCGTTTGCATCTTAAAGAAGGCGTCACTTGTTACTTAAGAAAATTGGCTTACCCGTTAAAAACAACATTTTCCCTATATTAAGGACCTTAGCGCACCTAATAGGAAATACGGTAATGAAATTTTCAGAAAAACCTTAATGCCAAACAGCTAAAAAGTGTGCTACAAAAATGATAGACAGGTTTTTGAAAGATTTTGACAAGTAAATCGTTGAAAATTTATATTGATAACTGGTAAAATAATTGATTTTTAAGTTTAGCTTGCTAGCTAAGTATGTATATCATTGAGTGTTTCTTATGATAGGATTTAAATTAAATAAAATTCAAATTCAAATACGAATTTTTTCTTCCACCTGATAAATTATGTTAACAACTTTTGCCAAATGTATGCAGGGTATAACAGTCATACAACCGAAAAAAGATATAAAATGATTCTAAATTGAATTATATGTTGGCCCATTTTGGTCAACTGGCACGAGAAAAAAAAAGGGGAATATAATTTATTTGTGTGTTTTCATGCTTTTCGTTGTTTTTAATTATTGAATTTTTTTTTTTTTGCTTTTTTGCGACTTGTTGTATTTGAATAAACCGAATGAATGAGCTAAGCAGGCAGGCCTGAGCAGAAGAAAGAAAGAGGAGGCAACATTCGAGATGGTTTTTCTCTCTTTGTGTTACGCTGCACTTTGCCAGCAGAAAATGTCAGCCGAACTAATCGGATTAGTGTGTCAGTAGTTTTTACAGGCAAACTCTGTGTGTGTATGTGTGTGCCTATGACGGATGGCTGTTGGCCGACTATAAAAGGAAATGCTCTGTTCGTTAGCCCAAGTGACCTCCATTCAGGACAGCGGCACGTTTTAGTGTAATTAAAAAGATATGTCTGCATATATCATATATGAAAGTGTGACTAACCGACGCAGACATATCTCTAATTCACTGACACCTTTTCGTGTCAAGCCCCCCACCACTACTCTCCGCTCGACAAACAACACAACAACACTTGAGCTTTCCACCAGACTTTAAATAACTTTCCGGTATATCAATGTAAAATTTAAGAGATTTTCCTCAAAAGTGTAGCTGGAGGATATGGAATGTGATGTCAGCATGACATATCATATCAAACAGAAAGGAACATAATTCTGACGTATGCGATTACAACTGGCACACCAGGGGTCGCGCGGAAACCACGGTGTTGGATACAGGACTCATGCTTTGCCGGCTAAGGCAACAAAAGACAAAACGCAACAAAAAGCGTCGAGCAATAAAATGAGGAAAAGCGCCAAGCCGAAGCAAAAGCACATCAATCAACGGTGGGAACGGGGCACAATGGACAAAGATAGAGGAAAACAAGGACAGGAATGTGTGTTAAAATAAACGTATTGCGCTCGATCTCTTACTGCACTTGAAAAGCAAATATATAGTTTAATAATTAAATGTTAAGAAATATTAAAATTAATCGAAAGAGTAATAGAATATAATATACAGACTAATTTTATGTTCCCTCCATTTTGAATATTTTTTTTTATTGTGTTTTACTTTATTAGACCCAAATGGTAAAATGAATTGAAGTGTTATTGATCTGATCAAACTTTACAATAAAGAAATCCTATTGTGCTAGACAATTATGCTTGGCATGTGTTTTCATACTTTTCTACATACGTTTTTTTTTTCAGTGTAGCAAAGTTGATGTGGTAGTTCGTGGTAGTTTCATGCCCCACCGACAGCCACAACATACACAAACTTACATCCGTATGGTATACCTTCAAGTCATCACGGATAGGGCATGGGGGCAAAAGGACTGGCTCCAGTCAGTCAGTTTAGACAGAACAAAACATGAGCATAAATATAAAATATGTGAGTGCGTGCTGTATAATATTTGTTTTTTTTTTTGTTTTGTTTTGTTTTGTGTGCCAGGGCAACAGCAACAAGATTAAAGTGCTGCCGAGGTAAAGACTAAAACAAGAACCATAACCCCAGAATGAAATGGTAAAACTTGAAAGAGCAGCAAATTTGCCTGGTCGCCACACATTTGTTGTATATTTAATTTGTCCGTGTTAAAGCAGATGGCTGATTAAGTTGGCACTGCGAATTGGCATAGAGTTCTCTGCGAGTGTGTGTGGTTCGCACTACTGGCCCATAGCTGCCAGCTCATTGCACAATTAATCTTGGGAACGCATACAATATATACATATATACCTACTACTTGCGTGTGTATATTACATATACATGTACGCACATTTATATATACATATGTACATTACATTTTTTTTTTTTTTTTTTTTTTTTTTTTTTTTTTTTTTTTTTTTTTCTAGGTGGCAAAAAGCGTTGAAAGCCGAAGTGTGGGACTTGCCTCTCGGCTCACACCACTAAACACCCACCGTCCTCCGTTTCCTCCGCGGAACTACCGTAAGGTATAACTTCGCGGAGGGGGAGGGGCCTATTGCCTCATCTTTGAATTCTGCGCAGTCTTTCTGCGCGACGCAGTTTTTGGAGAATCATACATGTCGTGTTACACACGGCGGACCAGCAATCTTCTGAGCTGAGTAGGATATCTACCATTGAAGTAACTGTAGGCACCCTCCCAACTCTTCTACTCAACTCTGATCGCCTCTTCTTCAAATTGCGGACAGACAAAAAATATGTGTTCTGCGTCTTCAATTATACCCGGACCGCAGTAAGTGCAGTACGGGTCGTCTTCATGTCTAAACCTATTTAGGTAGTGCTTAAACACTCCATGTCCAGTCATAAGTTGCGTCAAGTGGTAATCAACTTCCCCATGCTTCCTATACACCCATTTTCTGATGTCCGGAATAAGTCTATGAGTCCACCGTCCTTTGTCAGTTGCATTCCACCTCGCCTGCCACACTGTGATGCAGTCTTCGCGCACTGTCCTCCTTCGGTTTGGGGAGGAATTCGTGCATCCTGATCTCTATATTTTACTGCTTCATACACCAAGAGATCTATTGGTGGGACACCCGCTATTACATGGATAGCGTCAGCTGAGACCGTTCGAAAGGCACAGCACATTCTAAGGGCACAGAGTCGATGCACTGACTCTATTCCTTTTCTGTAAGTTGCGCATCTTACGGCGTCTGCCCAGATGGGGGCTGCGTATAGTAGGATCGACCTGACTACCCCCATAATCAGTTTCCTTCGCTGTTGCTTGGGTCCCCTCGTATTTGTGGTGATCCGAGAGAGAGCCCGTGTCGCGTGTGCTGCCTTACCGCAAGCGTAATCGATGTGTTGCTTAAAGCTCAGGCGATGGTCTAGTATGACTCCTAGATACTTAATACATGGTTTAGACTCAATGACATGGTCTCCAACCCGTATTTTTGCCACTTCTACCTTCTTTCTCGTGCTAATAAGCACTGCCTCTGTTTTGTGGTCGGCTAAGGCCAATCCTGTAGCTCCCAGCCAATCCTTAATAATGGAGATTGCTATATTGCACCTATTTTCGGCATCGTGCAGCTGCTTTGCGACTGTCACTACAGCGATATCATCGGCAAATCCAACTATATTGGTTCCATCCGGTGTGTTGAGCCGTAGTACGCCATCGTACATAATGTTCCACAGGTGGGGTCCTAGCACAGACCCTTGAGGAACTCCCCCTGAGACTATGTAGGTTTCCTCTCCAACTTCAGTATTGTATGTTAATTTGCGTCCGCTTAAGTAGCTCGAAATGAGATTACGGATGTACCTTGGGACCCGAAATTTTTTCCAGTGCTTCTATAATTCTCCCCCAGTTGGCAGTATTAAACGCATTCTTGATGTCTAGTGTGGCTACTAGCAGTATTTTTTAGTGCCGCACCTCCATCTAGTGCCTTTAACGGCTTCTTGAGCAATGTGCTGCACCCACGAGATTGCATCGGTTGTTGATCTCATTTTCCGGAAGCCGAACTGCTGTTCTGACAGTCCTCCTGATTCTCTGATGGATTGATCTAGCCGTCTTGCTATTATTCGTTCTAGGATTTTGCCCGCCAGCATCTAGCATGCATAAGGGACGATATGCCGCTGGGGTCTTCTGGAGGCTTGTTGCCCTTGGGTATAAGCACAAGCCTTTGGCACTTCCATATATCGGGAAATACCGCCTCCCTCAGGCACGCATTGTAGAGAGCTGTGAACATCTCCGCGTTACCTATTATAGCTTCCTTAAGAGCTTTGTTCGGTATACCATCAGGTCCCGGTGCTTTACCATCTTTAAGTGTGGCAGCCAGTGTCAATACTTCCTCATCTGTTGCCCATTCGGTCCCTGGATCATCTTGGTGTTGCTCATTTGTTTGTCTTACAGCCTGTTGTTGGGGAAAGAGTGTGTGCACTATTTTGCTCATCAGTTCCGGACACGTTGGCATGGGGGCCTAAACGCACTCAGTTTCTTCATAACTATTTTATAGGCAAAACCCCATGGATTTCGCTCAGCGTCATCACATAGTAGCTTAAAGGCATCTACCTTACTGGCTCTAATCAATCTCTTGAGGACTTTCCTTTTTATTCTATATTCCAATTGTCTGATATCAAAATCGGGCCTATTCCTAGCTCGGCTGTAACGCCTTCGGGCATGCAAGCATTCAGTTCTTGCTAAGGCGATCTCCTCGCTCCACCAGTATACTTCTTTATGCCAAGGTGAAGTTTTGTTCTTCCGTACCATCGAGGCGTCGCAGGCATTTTTAACCATTTCCATGGCCATTTCAGCTTTTTCATTCGCTGAGCCAGTTATATGAGTATTTTCGAGCATAACATTTAGCGCTGCTACATCCAGGGTGTCCACATTGTAGCTGATGCTGCGTGCTGGTAGCGCTCCAGTCCTGCTATGTGGGTGGCTATCCACCATGAATATAATCGCACTATGGTCACTGCCCGTATACCTCTGACTAATATGCCAAGTTGATCCCGGTGCTATACTACTACTTACAAAGGTGAGATCAATTATTGAACCAGCTCCTGCTCTAGAAAAAGGTGTGTTGGGTGCCCGTGTTTAGCAGTATTACCTCAAGCGTCGCAATGCATTCTAGAAGTGAAAGACCTCTTGGGTTGTTTCTTCTACTACCCCATTCTGTGGCCCAGGCATTGAAGTCTCCCGCAAGTATCAAAGGACTTCTTCCATGAGCATCGTCGGCTATCTCTTCCATTACACTAGTTGCTTCTTGCAGTGTCAGGCTTGGTGGAATGTACACACTGTATACCTGAATCCCCCTATTTCCGCCCTAACGAAGTAATCTGCAGCCAGTAGCCCTGTGATCTGCCTCCGACGAGCTCCACAACTCAAAATAGCAGCTTTGCCTGTGTTATCATAGGCCCAACAGGGATTCGGACACTTCCCGTATGGTTCGCTTATAATAGCCACATCTATGTGCTCCTCTTGAATGGTCTGCGTCAGTAGGTCCTGCGCCACCCCACAGTGATTCAGATTTAGTTGAATGAATCTCATTTATTTCGCATATTTTTTAACGCCTTCTGATAGAGAGGGCACCCGATATCATCACACTGTGGCTGGTCTCACTTCTTCCCTTCCTAACGCAGAGTGTACATTTGGGAGAATTCTGGCATGCTTTAGCTTGGTGATTTGCACCTCCGCACTTAAAACATATCCCCTTGCAGTCCTCCTTACCTCGACATCTACTCGCAGTATGCCCAAAATCGTAGCATCTCTTCGGTACCTGTTTAAGTCTGATTCGGCAGTTGACCCAGCCTATTCTTAACTTTCCAAGTGCTAGTATTGCCTCAGATACCTTAGTTGTTGTTTGAATTATCGCAGTCTGTGTATCACCATATGCCTTCCGTAAGGGTAAGATAGCATCCTTCGTTAGGCCTATGTCCCCAAGTTTTGCCTTAAGTGCACTGAGAACATCTTCGGCTGTAGTGGTTTCATCCATATCCTTAATTTCAAGCTGTTGCACTTCAGTAAGTGCTTTGACTTCAGCTTTGTATCCCACCACTTTTTTCACCATAGACTGCAACTTATCCGTGTTCTCGTCCGCGGTCTTGCTCATAATGAGTAGCATCTCTCCTTTTGCCGTCTTGCGGATGCCTTTGACGCTTTGGCTCAAGGCTGCAAGTTCCGGCTCGCTTTTAATCTGCTTTAGAATGTCCGCGTACGTTGTGTCACCAACCGTCTTCAGGACTATTGCATCGCTCCGGGGTGGTCTTTTCTTCCTGGGGTTGTTCTTCTTCTTAACCGTTGTCCATGCTGTCTCATCAGTGTCTGTGGCTTTGATGTTGTGATCCACTGGCTTAGAAGCTTTAATGCTGACATTTTTGGTCTTCAGTACACCTGGTTTCTGGTTTGGGGCTTCAATCTCGTGCATTGCTTTTTTGGTGATTACTGCATCTTGCCCTGGGCTCCTTGCCCTTTTTGTGCCGGTATCCCCATTTGGTATAGTTCCGTGCTGTTCCACGTCCACTGGTCTTGGAACCACCGGTGTCGGTTGCTTCCGGTTGGCACGTATTGCTTCCTTATGCAGAAAGGCCATGCTATTTACGAGAGTTCTCATTCGATGGTTTATCGTTCGTTGGGGCAACGTCATTAGCTCAGTGAGCTCTTCGATTTTTTCCCCAAGCTTAATGAGTGCTGAACTTGCCGCATTTTTCTCATCGTGGTTCTCGGTCTGTTCCAAGTCAATAATAGCTTTGTTCACTCCATCCGACGTGCGCATTTGTCGCAGTTGAACGGTGACAACGAAAACGATTTCCTGACAGGTGATCTCAACACTCTGGTCGAGGCTTTAAAACACTTCTGTCTCCGACATCTGTTGCTTTGGTGAAGCTTGTAGTTGTTGGCTTGTAAAGTTATCTGCTACCGTGGCCAAGTCTACCACCACTGTAGCATTGCGGTCGCTGGATATCGACGCCCGGGGGCCCGCTTGCTCGCCCCCTCACAGCCGCCGGTACTGGGGATCCGACTCCCTGCACCGTAAATTTGTCTCCTCTTAATTCTTCCATTTTGGTTTTTTGATCTGGGTTCCTTCCCATAGCGTTTTATACCTACCGCCAGGTAATATTCGCTGCCGACCGTTCCGATCTGGCGCAGACCTATTGGCCGCCCACTATGGACAGTCGCCGAACAGGGTTTACAGTTGCCTATTTGAAGGGCGGCTCCTTCTCGCCCTGTCACTAACTCTTCGTCGGGAACTGTAACCTTTTAAGTTACTCCCTCCATGCTAGTCGCTATTGGTCGGGGACTGCTTATTTGGTATTCGCAGCTAACCTACATATCTGTAGGCCTTTCACTATCCGCCACCTGTGAACCCCCTCTAGCCTAAGCTTAGCCGAGTGTCCCACCATTGATATGTACATACATATATGGATCTGTGTGTGTGTGTGTATTATATTATGGCTCATGGTAATTACAGGTGTCGCTATAATAAATTACCTTTGAATTTACTGTTTGTCGTTCTCATCGTTGTTCTTGCTGTTGTCCTTTTTATTGTTGTTGTGGTTGTTGTTGTTGTTGTTGTTGTCATGTTGCCTGTGTTTGTCACTAGAGAAGCTGGGTGTCGTAGGGGAGTGGGCATGGTATTGAATCGGACTGGACCCATGGCCAGGATAGTTTGTGGGATAATTGGCTGCTCTGCCCTGCTGTTGCTGGCAGCTCACATGTCCCACCTTGATAAGTTTATTTAAAAAAGGATAATGAGCGTGTGGGTGTGCG